>JAJAGP010001783.1:74386-159690 GCA_025084515.1 Ancistrus triradiatus | reverse complement strand
GAAAGTCCATGTTGCCCCAAAACATCACTGCTCTAGAGGAGATCTGCTTGGAGGAATGGGCCAAAATACCAGCTACTGTGTGTGCCAACCTGGTGAAGACTTACAGGAAATGTTTGACCTCTGTCATTGCCAACAAATTTTTTTTCTCATTTTGTCTCATAGTTGAAGTGTACCTATTGTTAGAGGTCCTACCTTTTATCGACACTAGAGGGCAGCGTTGGTCCACTTTTCCCTCGGTAGGATCTCTGACAGCCGCCGCGATCAAGCCGTCTGTCAGTAAACGACTTGATTGCAGCAATATGCATCACCTGCTACTCCTGGCTATTTAAGAGCCCCGTCAGTTGTAGTAGGTGTTGCATCTTCTTGCGATCAACACGCCGCCCTGTAGTGTTCCTGTAGCGCTAGGAAGCGTGAGGTAATCTGGTTAGGGTAGTAGGTAGTGTAGGGTGAGTTTTCGCACGCTCATTTTATTCCAACGCGTTCCCCTCGCTCCTACTTCCTCCCTCTCGTTTCCCGACGCTACGCACCGTTCTGCGCCTACGTATTGATTCGCAGTTTGCTCAGCGCTTCTCCTTGGGGTTGACTCGGGCGTGAGCTCTGTGTGTGTGTGCGTCTGTTGACAGATTCAGCGATTTCACTGATACACACAGAGTCTCACTTTTTCTTTGTTATTTATTCATTTTTGTTTTATTAATTATTGTTTTATTTCTTTTATTTATTTCAGTTCACTATTACAATCTGGAGCTAACTGCATTTGGGTCCCAAACCTTATTTTTCAGTTTTGATGGTTCAACACAGTTTTTAGATGGCGATCCGTAACACCTATGAAAAAAAATTACAGACCTCTCTCATATTTTTAAGTAGGAGAACTTGCACAATCAGTGGCTGACTAAATACTTTTTTGCCCCACTGTTTTTTTGAGCTGTAGTGCCACTGAGCTGTTGTTATAGTCTCAGGACCTGATTCTGTGGATCTCCTTTCGTATTGTTTTTCTCTTCTGTGTCTCTCTGTGTCTCTCTGTGTCTTTTATGTGCCGGCCTGCACGGAGGTGTTATCTCTTTCTCCTGGTCTGCTGAAGCCAACAACACCTAACCACCTCTACAATCTGTTTACCTCAGCTCCTGTCCTCATCTAGCAAGACCCCAGCAAGCAGTTTAGAATTGAGGTTGATGCTTTGCACTCCGGAGTGGGAGCTACCCTTTCCCATCATACAGGAACCACTATAAAGCTCCAATTGTGCGCCTTCTTTGGTTGCAATATATAACAACATATGGTCCACATAAAGGGAAATTTTATGCTCCAATCCTGTATGTTGGGATCTCTTACTACTGGCATTTTTCTCAGAACTAGAGCAAGTGGGATTTGACTAGACCATTGGAATTGCTAACAAAAGTGAAGATAAAGGACATCTCTGCATTGGGCCACATTGAAGATTAAAGTAGGTAGTAGTTATTATTGGCTTAGAGCAGACATCTAATATGTATAAAAGCCATACATTTATATAAATAAGAATTTATGGCCAAAGTATACATATGTTCTTGACTACAAATATATGTTTAGTAGTCAGGAAAACAGATTGTTGAGAAGTGTGCAGTTATCTCAGTTTGGCGAATAAATACTGGCAAGGATAACCCTGAATGCAAACGGTTGAGTGTAGGGTCAGTCTCTACATTTGCCACCATAAATGGTATGTTTTTATCAATAAGTATGGATTTCTCCCAACCTTCGAGTGGAAATTTGAGTGATAGAACTGTCCCTTCCATCCCTTTCTCAGTCGGAAATGATCTGTTGTACATCACTGGGTCTCCTTAAGGAAAGCAATATGCATGGATGATCCTGGAAAAGATGCCATCTTAGGCAGCTTATGTTGCTCTAAAATCTCAGGGCACTTTTCTGCATTAATGCTGCCATCACAGAAGTGTAAATGATCATTGCCAAGGGCACTGACACAGCCCCATACGGTGTCAGGCCCAACACCTTTATTTGTTTAGAAAAATCTAATAATAACATTTTTGTTTGGAATTTTAAAAGGAATTTTAACAAAGTTGAAATATTAATAGTTAGCTATATTAACAGAACCTTATTTAATTTGTAATTGACACCAAAAAGTGAAAAAATTAAGAAAAGATATATAGACAGCATAGTCAAGTCAAGTCAAGTCAGATTTATTTATATAGCGCTTTTTACAATGGAGCATTGTCTCAAAGCAACTTTACAAGTTTAGATTATCTCCCAATAACTACGTCCAATCCCAAATTGAGCGAGCCTAGGGCGACAGTGGCAAGGAAAAACTCCCCTAGTTCTAGGAAGAAAGAAACCTTGGGAGAGGACCAAGATCTCAAAAAGGGACCCAAACCTCCTTGGGCGGCGTAGATGATAAATCTAAGAGCGAACTAAAAGTCATGAGTCAAAGTTCGAATAGAATGTGAAGGTATGCACATCGGACATTAAGTGGGCCCCGGTATTACGGGTATGATGATGATAAAATATTAAGAGCGAAACTAAAGTCATGGAGTCATGGTCGAATAAAATGTGAATTTATGCACAGTGGGCTCCATTCAGATGTACATCATGTGTGGGGACCGGAAACTGCCGGAACACAGCTCGGAGAGAGAAAACAGAAAATGTTAATTAAAGTATTGATTAGAGCACAGTGTCTATTAACAATCACTGATTGCCTATGTCAATCAATGATGCCAAGTGTAGCATGAGGGAACCCCGGCAGCATTAGCCTATAGCAGCATAGCTAGAAAGCTAGAGAGAGGAGAACGGAAGGAAACACAGCCAAGAGGGATCACATGAGGACATTGGCAACCCCACGAGCGGCAGAAGACAGCAACCCCAACGTCTATGATCACCTGATCACATGATCACCTGATCAATCTGATCAGCAAGGGCATGTCTTGTCAGGAGTAATTTACCGTCATACCAAGGTATGGACTGTAGAGGTGGCAACGCTCTACATTCCTCGTATGACTCCTGGCAGCCGCTGTGTTGAGCTCCCTGTCAGTAAGTAGCTCAATCACAGGCAAATGATCCTCAGCTGCTGCCCTTGGCTATTTAAGAGCTTCGCCACTGGCAGTAGCTGTCGGATCATCTGACCCCAGCACGCCACGTAAGCCCCGATCCCCGCTAGGGCGTTTGAATAGGGACTCATTGGTAGTTGCGTGCTTCGAGACCTCACTCGTCTCACTTCCGCCATTGTGCATCTCCCGCTTGCGTTTCTTTCCCCCGTTTGTTTCATTTTTTTGTTTGTCTGACTGCACACGCCGCTTTGCCGTTCGATCGCCGCTACGGTGTTTTATTAAAAGCGATCGTCGTTGGCCTCAGGCGTGTTGGAGACCTCATCCGTCTCATACTTCGCTCTTTATAGAGCGCCGCGCTTCCGCCTTTTGTTCAGTTCGTTTTCCTTTCGTTTTTATTTCTTTAGCAGGGACAGTGGGATAATCTAGGCTCGTGAAGGAGCCTAGATTCAGTAACGCTGGGAAGCGTGAGGTAAAAGTCATCGTAGGGCTTAGATAGTGAAGGGAGAGCTTTACTAACGTTTGTTTTATTTCCATCCTCTTCCTCCCTCGCGTTTCCCAGCGCCACGCGCCGATCTGCGCCTGTATTCAGCCTCGCTGTCTGCTCAGCGCTCTCCCAGCACTGAGAAGCGATCGGGCCACGCCCCCCTCTGTCTCTCTCCCTGCAGAGCTGACGTGCAGCAGCGTGTTCAGCACCGCTGACGTCAAGTGGGGGATTTTACCCCCTCCTTCCTCTGCTCCTGCAAGTGCGGCTTGATCTCTGTGTGTGTGACTGCCTGATCGCACATTCGCTGGCTTCTGCATACACACACACACAGAGACTCACTTCCCCTTTTTGTTATTTATTCATTTGTATTGTTTTATTTCAGTGTATTTATTTAACCTCATTTCAGTTCATTAATACCATCTGGAGCTAACTGCAATTGGGTCCCAAATCCCTCTTATTTAGTTTTGACGGTTCGTCAGCCTTTTTATATGGCGCGACCCGGTGAACAGAATGATCCGACCAGCCCAAGGGACCCAGCGTTAGCTCCGGACCTCCACTAGGGAGGTCCCCAGACGCCGCAGACGGCGGGTTTCGCTACCTGGGTCGCCGGTGGCATTTGGGGGGCCCCTCAGCGTTCGTGACCTAGACGCTGAGGATTTTTTGTATCCTCACTACGAGGATTTTTGTTATGACCTCGATTGAGGAATTCTCTTATTCCCACGATGAAGATCTTTCGTATCCTTCTGAGGAGGATTTTTCTATATCTCGGGTGAGGAAGTTATCGTATCCTCACGGAGGACCAATTTTTCTTGTCTTGCTGAGGATTTCTTTCCTCTCTGGCCGAGGAATTTTCGATCCTCTGCCCGTCCCAAATTACCCAGCCCTCGCCGCCGTCGCCGTCCCACGTGGAGACCCGAGATGGATTTGTTCAGCGGCATCATCCATCTGGACCCCCAGCCGCCTTACTCCTGCCCCTGAAACCAATGACCATTTTTAATATTGATCAAGGTTCCGCGACTGTGCAGGAGTTGATGTGGCTGAATTTTATAGCCCTAGCCACACAGAGTGGCTTGCAGGGACCAGCCCTGATCACCCCCTTTAGGAATGGGGCTGGTTAAATGATGTGGATATGGAGCTGTGCTCCTCCCTCAGGCCTCTTCCTTCGATCACCTGCTCGAGCTGGCCGTTTTGGCGGAGGCCCGCCCTCGAGCAGCGTGAGAGGAAGGGAGAGGCCTCCTCCCTATCAGCTCCCATCAACCCGGTCCCTTGCCAGGGCTTACCAGCGCCACCTAGCCCCGTTCACGAGCACACCAGAATGCTCGAACTGGCAGAGCGAGCGCAACAGCGCCCCCCAGTTTTGAACCTGGGCTCGTCGCGCACTCACGCTCCGCACCTGGGCGATCAGACCCCGTGCCAGAGCCTTATAGCGCCACCTAGCCCAGTTCACGAGCACACGAATGCTCGAACTGGCAGAGCGAGCGCACGCAGCGCCCCCAGTTTTGAACTTGGGCTCGTCGCGCACTCACGCTCCGCACCCTGGCCGAGTCAGGAACCCCGTGCCAGAGGCCTATAGCGCATAGCCACCGTAGCCCCGTCCACGAGCACACGGGAATGCTCGAATCATAATCAGAGGTGAGCGCACAGCGCGCCCCCCAGTTTTGAACCTGGGCTCGTCGCGCACTCATGCTCCGCCACCAGGGCAGTCAGACCCGTGCCCCATGAGGTATGGCGCCCCCTGGGCCTGTTACCTGGGCCGGCCGCGACACCCGCCCCGTGTGAGCACAAACCCAGACTCCACGGTGAGGCCCACAAACACACGCCTGACCGTGAGCCCGTTCACAGGAGCTGCCCACGGAGGCCACCTACCCCCCGCGTTGAGCAGAAAAAGCTCCACGCCTGGGGGTTTTGCACACCGGGTCGTTGTGCGCCGACCCCATTGTGCTACGGTCACGTTAGACCGATTCCTGCGCCGCGATCGTTGCGCCCCACCCCCCGGCCGCCTCGTGGTCACTTAGACCGATTCCTGCAACCACTTGACTTATCCGGGGTGCAACCCCTTGTACTCCTTCCAGGGAACGCCCTTGTACTCAGGAAGCCCTCGGTCATGGGCCGTCTCTCCTAGGAACCCCCGGGATCCTTCAACCTTAAACAAGAGACCAGGTCAGTCCTGGGAGTTGGTAGGGAGACTTTAAACACCCTGGCTGTTAATTCAGGCTTCAATGACCAGGTCCTTTATAGCTCTGTTTTACAGGCGCTTAATGAGGAAGATGTTGTTGAACGAGCTGGATCAGCTCGAGCCACCCTCCTTTATTATGGAGCTGTACGACTGGCCATTGATGCGGAGTTTCGCCTCCGCAAGTCCCATGGTGGATCTTTTCAGGGTCACCGAGGGCCAACCAAGTCTCGAACCTGAGCAGCTAAGCTCCGTTTCTAGAAGCTCACCGCGCTCGTTGACCCCGTACTCGGGACATAACGCCGCCTAGTCTCGAACATGCGGAAAGCCAACGCTCCGTTATAGAGCCGCCGCACCTGTTGACCCCGTACTCTCGGGCACGTAACGCCGCCAAGTCTCGAACCCTGAGCAGCCAGGCTCCGTTCTAGAGCTCGCCGCATCCGTTGGACCCCGTATTTGGGCAATCATAGCGCTGCACCGAATCTCGAACCTGAGCAGCCCAAGCCTCCGTTCTAGAGATCGCCGCGGTCCGTTGACCCCGTACTTGGGCACATAGCGCTGCCAATCTCGAACCTGAGCAGCCAAGCTCCGTTCTAGAGATCGCCGCGCCCGTTGGCCCCGCACTTGGGCAGTCAGACCCCGTGCCTGAGCGTGTAGCGCCCCCTGGCCTTGTATCTGGGCCCGCTGTGCACGCAAGCCCCGTGTTCGAGCACAATGACTCCACGGTGAGGCAGTTCGTGCCGCCTGGCCCCATACAGGAGCCTTATGCGCCTGTAAGCCCCGTGTTTGAGCACGAAGGCTCCACGGAGAGGCTTATAGTACCGCCTAGCCCTGTTCACAAGTGCACTGAATGCACTAGCTGGACGAGTGAGCGCACAGCGCCCCCCAGTGGTGAACCTGGGTTCAACACGCTTTCAAGCTCCGCACCGGGGCAGTCAAACCCCGTGCCTGAGCCTATGGTGCCTCCTGGTCCCACGTTTGAGCCGGTAGGCTCCACGCCTGGGCATTTCGCGCACCGGTCGTTGCTGCCGACCCCTGTGCCTCGGTCACGCAGACCGGTCCCTGCGCCGCGATCTCTGGTCCCGAACCCCGCACCACGGTTACCACGACCGAACCCTGCGTTGCCATGGTCGCCTTTGTTAGCCTCGTCTCTGAGGTCCTTGGCATCTATGCGGTTGCCCAGATCCCTGGCCCCGGCCTTTTTCGTCGGCCTCTGCAGGCCGGATCCGGCCCTTTTTTTGCCAGTGCCGAGCTCCGCCCATGAATCTCCAGCCCTGGGCTCTGTCCCTGGGCCGCCAGTTTTGGCCCTCTGCCCCATGGGTCGCTGGCTTCTGCATTTGCGCTTGCGGGCCCTGCTCCTCGGTCGGCGGTCCTCAGGTTGATCTCCGGTGGACCCAGTGAGTGGGTCACTCGGCTCGCTGGTTGAGGCGCCAGGTACCTGCACGTCGCCTGCCCCCCCGTTATGTTCAAGTCCCTTGTCGGGGGTTGGCCTTGTTGCCAGGGCCTACCTCTTCGTCGAGACGCTCAACCCTGGAGCGTGTCCGTCAGGCCAGAGGCGCCTGGATGGGACGCTTAAGGGCGTCGGGGACGCCAGCCCTTGGGGGGGTGGGTACTGTCAGGAGTCATTCCGTCATACCAGGTATGGACGTGTAGAGGGTGGCAACGCTCGTACCATTCCTCGTATGACTCCTGGCAGCCGCTGTGTGTGTTGAGCTCCCTGTCAGTAAGTAGCTCAATCACATGCAAATGATCCTCAGCTGCTGCCCTTGGCTATTTAAGAGCTTCGCCACTGGCAGTAGCTGTCGATCATCGACCCCAGCACGCCACGTAAGCCCGATCCCCGATGTAAGGTGCGGGAATAGGGGTACTCGTTGGCAGTTGCGTGCTTCGGAGACCTCGCCCGTCTCACTTCCGCTATTTTTGCATTTCCCCCCACTTTGCGTTTCATTTCCCCCGTTCGTTTCATTTCTTTGTTTGTCTGACTGCACACGCTACGCTTTGCGTTCGATCGCCGCTACGGCGTTTTATTAATAGCGATCGTCGTTGGCTTCAGGCGTGTGTTGCAGACCTTATCCCGCCTTCATACTCCGCTCTTTATAGAGCGCCGCGGCTTCCGCCTTTTGCTCAGTTCGTTTCCTTTCGTTTTATTTCCTTTACAGGGACAGTGGGATAATCTAGGCTCGTGAAGGAGCTAGATTCGGTATGGTAACGCTGGGAAGCGTGAGGTAAAAGTCATGTATCGTAGGGCTTAGGTAGTGAAGGGAGAGCTTTAATAACGTTTGTTTATTTCCCATCCTCTTCCTCCCTCGCGTTTCAGCGCACACGCGCCGATCTGCGCCAGTTTTCAGGCCTCACTGTCTGCTCGGCGCTCTCCCAGCACTGAACAGCGATCGGGCCACGCCCCCCTCTGTCTCTCTCCCTGCAGAGCTGACGTGCAGCAGCGCGTTCAGCACCGCTGACGTCACGTGGGGGATTTACCCCCTCCTTCCTCTGCTCCAGCAAGTGCGGCTTGATCTCTGTGTGTGTGACTGGCTGATCGCACATTCGCTGGCTTCAGCACACACACACACAGAGACTCGTTTCCCTTTTTCTGTTATTTATTAATTTGTATTGTTTTATTTCAGTTTATCTATTTAATCTTATTTCAGTTCATTAATACCATCTGGAGCTAACTGCAATTGGGTCCCAAATCCTTCTTATTTAGTTTTGACGGTTCGTCAGCCTTTTTATATGGCGAACCGTAACATGTCTAGCCCCTTTTTAAGGGTGCTCAACCCCAAAACTAGTCCCAGCACTAGTAAAATAGTAGTTTTGTTGTAGTTTTTAAACGGAAGTTTGTGTCTGATAAGCTGAAAAAATGTTAAAACCATAAAAAGTATAGTTAAAACTGTAATACAGTATTTTAACATACAACAGTCACCCTTGCCTCGCAAATGGTATGATCCAAGTGATGGATTTTTTGCTCAAAGCATTAATGGACGACTTCTCAGATTTGTTGGTGTCTTTCCAGTAACATTGTTTCCCCTACCCATGTCAGATGTTCTTTCTTCAGAAGTGTGGGAATGACAGTCCAAAACTACTTTAAAATGTACAAATTGTTTGTTAAAAGCGAGTGGGGGAAGTGGGTGGGGGTATGCTGGTCTCTTTATGTTCTCAGGTTCCACTAAAGCTCTGATCCTAGAATCGCCCCTGGTACATATTTATATTGAAACTCTTAGAACATTGGGTGACTATCTATGCATTAAAGGGTTCAAATTTGAACATGTTTTAGGAAGTTAACATATAGTAATTTAATTGTGTACTGTCTGTGATAGAGTGGAAGAGGAATGGACATGGTGTTCAAATATAATAAGGAATAAAAATACAAATCTAGTTTTCATAACATTAATACAGATTCTTTCCGTGTACCTCTGTCTGTGCTCAGTTTGGAGATACTCCGGAAAAAACAGTGATGACCCTGACTAAGTATTTGGTCAATAACAAATAACTCAATACTTTGTAACATAACCTTTGTTGACAATGACAGAGGTCAAACGTTTCCTGTAAGTCTTCACCAGGTTGGCACACACTGTAGCTGGTATTTTGGCCCATTCCTCCATGCAGATCTCCTCTAGAGCAGTGATGTTTTGGGCAACACGGACTTTCAACTCCTTTCACACATCTTCTATGGGGTTGAGCCTTTTACCTTTGTTGCCCGAGCGGTGTGTTTGGGATCATTGTCATGCTGGAAGACCCAGCCACGTTCCATCTTCAATGCTCTCACTGATGGAAGGAGGTTTTGGCTTAAAATCTCACTAAACATGGCCCCGTTCATTCTTCCCTTACCACGGATCAGTCGTCCTGTCCCCTCTGCAGAAAAACAGCCCCAAAGCATGATGTTTTCGCCCCCATGCTTCACAGTAGGTATGATGTTCTTGGGATGCAATTCAGAATTCATCTTCCTCCAAACACAAAGAGTTGAGTTTTTACCAAAGAGTTATATTTTGGTTTCATCTGACCAGATGATATTCTCCCAATCCTCTTCTGGATCATCCATATGCGCTCTGGCAAACTTCAGATGGACCTGGACATGTACTGGCTTAAGCAGGGGGGCACGCCTGGCACTGCAGGGTCTGAGTCCCTCTCGGCGTAGTGTGTTACTGATGGTAGCCTTGTTACTTTGGTTCCAGCTCTCTGCAGGTCATCCATCAAAGATCTTTGGTCTTGGCCACGGTTGCGTTTGTAGTCTGACTGTTTGAGGCTGTGGACAGGTGTCTTTTTTACAGATAACGAGGACAAACAGGTGCCATTAATACAGGTAACGAGTGGAGGACAGAAGAGCTTCTTAAAGAAGAAGTTACAGGTCTGTGAGAGCCAGAAATTTTGCCTGTTTGTGGGTGACCAAATACTTATTTTCCACCATGATTTACAATTCAATTCTTTAAAAATCCTACAATGTGATTTCCTGGATTTTTTTTCTCATTTTGTCTCTCATAGTTGAAGTGTACCTGTGATGAATATTACAGACCTTTCTTATTTTTGAAGCAGGAGAACTTTCACAATCAGTAGCTGACTAAATTTGCCCCACTGTATATCACTTTTGTATGAACTGACCAAAGTAATATGACTGTGAATGGGGACGTAGGGTCTGGGAGACTTTTTGTAAAGAGGAGCAAATTACAAAGGAGACATAAATCAAATTACAATATACTACATTCTTACACAAGTACCGGTAATATGATTTTGGGAAGGATTAATAGGACCAGAAGTTTTAGCGTCAGCCTGACTGCTCTCTGGATGCGTGATCGAACAGTAGGTGGTGGTATGCACACTCAGTTTGTGTTTTAATATTATTTAGAGAAGAAGAAGAAAAAGAAGAAGAGAGAGAAAAGAAAAAAGAGAGTTTTAATGGTGGTAATAGAAGGTCTAGTTGTTTGGATGTTTGGTGACACAGCTTGTACATCGGCCGTATTCCCGTTGGTTATGCACGCAGGTAACGTGTCTCCTTTACACTCTACATTACTGCAGCCCCTTGTTCATTGTACGTTGCTAGCATAGCAATTAGCTTACTATTTTCTACTTAAGATTGAGCTTTGTTAGTCTGGTTATTAAAGAAACATTTGTTTCAACATAGAAGTATATTTATTAAATAAACAGTAAGGCACAATATGTCAAATTGTGTTAAGAAATAGTGAAACGGAAGGCTACGTTGTTCTGTATAAGCAAAGCTGAATGTACATCCCATTTGTGGCTGTAGGTTGTGAAAGGAGCGGTATTTATGAGCCCCAAACCTTCAGCAGGGACACCGCGTTTAGGTGACATGTTAATGAAGAGACAGCGGGACATTTAACTTTGGTTTGAATAATCGTGTCCAATATATGATTTATTTTATGAGTGAATGTGCTGGAGATAGTGAAACAACCCGCAGATGTTGGCTATTACACAAACACTGTTGGACTGTGGTAGCCTAGCGGGTAAGGTACTGGACAATGGACCACAAGGTCCAGGGTTCAAATCCCACCTCTGCCAAGCTGCCACTGTTGGCTCCTTGACCACAATTGCTTGGATTGTAAGACCGTATCAGTTGTAAGCCGCTCTGGATAAGGGCGTCTGCTAAATGCTGTAAATGTAAATACAGGTTAGATGCTTTGTCAGCTTTGTGTGAAGTTGGTTCCACAGCAGTGACAAAAAACCATGGCAAATGCTGCATTTCCACAATAGCTATGGATAAAGTATTTAAAACAGATTTATTCTGATTCCACATTTCACCGACAACACAGCAGTTAAACCAACGGTATTGCTGGTCAGCATTGTATCATAAAACGTTATGTTACTTTGTTGGACAATACATTACATTTATATTTACAGCATTTAGCAGACGCCCTTCTCCAGAGCGACTTACAATTGGTACAGTCTTACAATCCAAGCAATTGTGGGTTAAGGACCTTGCTCAAGGACCCAACAGTGGCAGCTTGGCAGAGGTGGGATTCGAACCCTGGACCTTCTTGTCCATTGTCCAGTACCTTACCCGCTAGGCTACCACAGTCCCACAATAGACATAGACAAAATTTATTACCCATTCACACGGAGTATAAAACCCAAATCCTCTCTAGGTCATGATTGATAACTAACAAAAAGGGACATAAGCGAAAAAGTGGACTAAAGACGTTTTGCACACCGTGTTGTAGAATTAATGGATAAAGTTGCTATTTTGCTATCAGTCTACATTCAATAATCCATACAGACAAACTGAAAGTATCCTACACTACAGCAGCAATCATCCAAGATGTCACAAACAAAGTTGTATCAAAACTCTATTCAAGAGAATAGAAACCCATTGTAGCACTGAAGAAGCAAAACTACAGGAGGAGAAACACCTATATCAAACCTTCCTAAAAAACGGAGCTTTATCAGGAGAACCATGAAACGCAAACCCTCCAACACACAATCCGAACAAACAACCACCAAAAGGATAACTCTACCATACGTGCAAAACATCTCAGAGATGGCAGCGCGGCTATTACGTCAACGTGGAATCACAGTGGCACACAAACCAACCAACACCATAAGGACCATGCTGTCAAAACCAAAAGAACAACCAGTAAAAGGAAAGAACAAACGTCATCTATAAAATCCAATGCAGGGACTGTGAGAAAAACTACGTGGGCCAAACGGGAAGAAAATTATCGACCAGATTACATGAACATCAGTTAGCCACAGAAGACACGATCCACTCTCCCTACTCTCAGTACACGAAGACCAAGAAGGACACAAGTTCAACTGGGATACAGCAGAGATCGTCACGGGAGCAAGAACGAGGAAAGAAAGAGAATTCCTTGAAGCTTGGTTTTCCACCAAAACATCGATAAACAAACACATTGACATTGATCCAACCTATCAACCCCTCAGGCTCCGGGAAATGAGAAGACAAAACCAGCCAGGATGCAGACCACAATGCAGAACATCCCTCTCAACCAATCACAATCGCCCAATTCTGACCAGAACTCAGAACATTCCCTTCAACCAATCACAATCGCCCAATTCAAACCACAACGGCCCCTTCAGACCACGACGCACTATATTTTGATCAGCCAACCAATCCTTCCATGACGCAAATTTTGTATCAAAACACTCGACGTTACCAATGATCTATAACAACGCAAGTGTTCAGAAGAAACAGCACCTACAACCGCACTGATGATGTCTCCTCGATTGGTGACGAAACGTTTGCAATACAATTGCCAAGCTCGGAGAACAACCCAGAACCAACCAACTCAACCCGGGCTACCAATATTCAAAAATTTTTCAAAGTGAAAGTATGTTAGAAACACTGGAATTTTATTCAGACCCTTAATTCAGTATTTTGAACGTACATTTAACACACCTGCATTTTGTGCATTGCGTTCTTTAAATCCTTAGATCCTCGCAGACGCCACAGATGTATGGGGGTGTAAGTTTGGAATGTGACTGGTGCTGTCAGAGACTTGTTCCAACACCACTCTAGTGTTGTCTTGGCTGTATGCTTTGAGCTGTTGCCGTGCTGATAGGTGAACCATCACCCCATGTGCAATGTATTGCTGGGTGGTATGAACAAAACATTTATATCACATTTGTTTGATCACATTCTGGCCCCATCAGGCTTTCTGTGCCAGAGACACCAATGATATACACACACACACAAGTATACAGAACACGTTGATCAGTCAATATGAAAAAAATAGTTCACCAAAAATCAGTCCAGTCACAGCAGAAAAATGATGATCTGAACTAGTTCAGTACCTAAAAGGGTCCAAAAAACAGGATTGATCTCACCAATTCATATGTAACAGATCCTTCACAATAGCAAGCAGTTGACAGATTAGGCATCCATACATCTAGGTGTATTTCAGGCCAATGTGCATTAAGCTCCTTAATACATTAAGTTCCTTCATGACAGTTTTCATTCATCATCGATGAGTACTGTTGTTGTTGTCATGTGCAACATTCAGAAATTTGCCCTTGAATGCTGTGAGGATGGTCAGTTGGAAGGTTTGCCAGGAGCTGTTGTAGATAGTATAATGTATTCAGTTCCCATGCAGGTTCAAATTCTGCTTTTATAGGTGATGGCCCCATCAGATCAAAATTTAAGGCTTAAGTTGGTTAAAATCCCATGTCAAAGCTGCAAGGTTGGTCATTACGTCAAAGCGGTAACCTTCCAAATACTGTAGCTACTTCTCGACTGTCCAGTCACTGCCAAACTTTCTTTTTTCTGATGCAGAGCACCCTCGGTCAGATGTATGTTGAAATGACAAATGATCCTTCTGCTTCTTGTGCAAACATGGCTTCTAAACCTATGTCCCTTGCATTTGTCTGTACTTTTAAAGTCTTGGTGAAGTTGGGTGGTTGAAAGGTTGGTTAAATCCATTCCTCTTTTAGATCCTTAAAAGTTCTTTGGCATTCTTGCGACCATATCAACACTGCATCTCTCTTTTTCAGCGTGTGTAGATGATTATACCATCTGGCTAGATATTGAAAGCGTTGTATGTCTTGTCGAGGAACTGTTTTGTACCATGTCTACTTAAATAGTTACGGTTTTTGAGACGCCTTTATATTTCTAGTGTACGTCGGTATTGTTGTTAACTGTTTTAAAAGTTTTTTTTTTATTAATATTATGCAGTAATTTCCCCAGGAAGGCGCAGATACACCACGATAGACTGAAGGAACCAAAAAATTGAAGGAAGTCGCTGATGAGGAAATATCAAACCTTTAAGAAAATCTCAGAAGCGAGTGGAGTCTGACAGCAGAGAAACTGGAGAGTGATTTTAAAAAGAGGTAGCTGCAAGTGCCACTCACAATGGCTTTCCTTGATAATCCCACCATCATACTGGCTCACATCCGACAGTCCCATGTAACTAGCGATGACTCGGGAATGTGTGAGATGGTGCTGATTGACCAGGACGTGGACTTGGAGAAGTGCCAGTTGTTTTCATTGTCTGCTGGAGGTGAATCAGTGGGGGGGTTGCTGGGGGATGGAAGTGTTGGTGGAGATGGGCAGGCTTGTGACTTCTCTCAATCTGTGGACATCACTTCCAGTTGGGACTTTGGCATTCGTCGTCGCTCCAACACAGGTAAGTGACTTTGTGACCATTGAGAGTGCTGTATATTAGTTGGGCCCAAATTGATTTCAATTGTTTATGGGTAACAGTGGGATACTGTGGTACAGATAAAAGTTCAGCTTTTAGGACCTGTCAGTGTGTTATGAGTATACAGTGTTGATGTCTGTATTGAGAGGTTAAGTGTTTGGCATCAGTATGACCAAACAACATTAGGTTGGAGACCATCAGTTTGAGTGTAACAATCAGTGGTGCTTGAAAGTTTGTGAACCCTTTAGAATTTTCTATATTTCTGCATAAATATGACCTAAAACATCATCAGATTTTCACCCAAGTCCTAAAAGCAGATAAAGAGAACCCAGTTACACAATGAGACAAAAATATTATACTTGGTCATTTATTTATTGAGAAAAAATTATCCAATATTACATATTAGTGAGTGGCAAAAGTATGTGAGCCTCTAGGATTAGCAGTTAATTTGAAGGTGAAATTAGAGTAAGGTGTTTCAATCAATGGGATGCCATCAGGTGTGAGTGGGCACCCTGTTTTATTTAAAGAACAGGGATCTATCAAAGTCTGCTCTTCACAACATGTTTGTGGAAGTGTATCATGGCACGAACAAAGGAGATTTCTGAAGACCTCAGGAAAAGAGTTGTTGATGCTTAGCAGGCTGGAAAAGGTTACAAAACCATCTCTAAAGAGTTTGGACTCCACCAATCCACAGTCAGACAGATTGTGTACAAATGGAGGAAATTCAAGACCATTGTTACCCTCCCCAGGAGTGGTCGACCAACAAAGATCACTCCAAGAGCAAAAGCGTTTGTGTAATAGTTGGTGAGGTCCACAAAGGACCCCCCAGGGTAACTTTTGGTAATTTCCTTCTAAAGCAACTGAAGGCCTCTTCTCACATTGGCTTAATTTTTTAATGTTTTCACGAGTCCACCATCAGAAGAAACACGAACAGAACAATGGTGCGCGGGGCAGGGCCCTGCAAGGAGAAAGTGCCACTGCCTCTCCCTCCAAAAAGAACATTGCTGCTCGTCTGACCAGTTTGCCTTAAAGATCCGTTGGAAGGACCGAGCCAGAAGGGCTACTGGAAGAATGTTTGTGGATGGATGAGACCAAAATTAGAACTTTTTTGTGGTTTAAAAGAAAAAGCGTTAATGTTTGGAGAAAGGAAAACACTGCATCCAGAATAAGAACCTTACCTCCAGCTGTGAAACCAGCAGGGTTGGTGGTAGGTTTATCATGGTTTGGGCCTGTTTTTCTCCATCTGGGCAGGACGGCTTTTGCCATCATTGATGGAAACAATTAATTTCTGAATGATATCAGGAGAATTCTAAAAGGAAAATGTCAGGACATCTGTTCCATTGAACTGGAATCTCAAGAGGAAGGTGGGTCCATGCAGCCAAGACAGCGACCTAAGCAAACAAGCAGAGCCCGTTCTACCAAAAGAAATGTTTTACAGAAGAATAAGTTTCATGTTTTAGAATGGGCCAAGTCAAAGTTCTGAACTTAATAATAATCCAATGGAAATGTTTTTGTGGAAAGGAACTGAAGCGAGCAGCTAATGTGAGGCAAAACCCACCAACATCCCCAGAGCTGAAGCTGTTCTGTATGGAGGAATGGGCTAAAAAAGTCCTCCCAAGCCCGGTTTGGTTTGCCAGGACTGATCAAACAGCCTACAGGAAAACGTTTTTGAGCTTGCAGTTATTGCTGCACAGGGGGGGTCACACAGATACTGAAAGCAAAGGCTCACATACTTTTGTCACTCACTGATATGTAATTATTGGAATCATTTTTTCCTCAATAAATAAATGACCAAGTATGATATTATTTTTGTCTCATTTGTGTAACTGGGTTCTTTTTATCTACTTTTAGGACTTGTGTGAAAATCTGATGATGTTTTAGGTCATATTTATGCAGAAATACAGAAAATTCTAAAGGGTTCACAAACTTTCAAGCACCACTGTAGCAGTTAAGTAATAGAATCATAACCCTGAAAGGGGCATCTGTTTTCCGTAAAAAGTTGTGTCCATTTTCAATAAAAGATATTAGTTTAATAAATCAAAATCATAATCTTGATTTTGTTCAAAGATTTTTTTCCTGCTATATCACCCAACCCTAACAAGCACTGAAACTTCCCTTTAATGGTAACTGTGACCTCTTCTTTTTTTTTTTTTTCTCCTTCTTCCCTACAGCTCAGAGGTTGGAGAGGTTGAAGAAGGAACGACAGAACCAGATCAAATGTAAAAACATTCAGTGGAAGGAGAGGACAACTTCTCAAACAGGTACCTTTCTTATTCACAGTGTAAATTTACCCTGAAAGTACTGATGTGTTTATGACTCGTACTTTACAACTTGCTGTTCAACTTTTAAATCTTGTAACAGAAGACCTGAGCTGCCTTTTTGAAAAGAAGGACTTTAAAGACAGGCCTCGGAGCGCAGGAGTCAAATCTACCCTCTCTTTGCGCCTAGAGCAGTGTCCTCAACAGCTGAACAACCCCTTTAATGAGTACTCCAAATTTGATGGAAAGGTATGATTTTCGTTTTTTTTTTTTTTCCCTTTGTGACTTGCAATCCTGATACTTAAGAAGCATGAAACAACCTAGTGTAAATGCAGTCATAGATTAATACAAAGTAAAAGCTTTTAAACGGCTTGTGGCCTGAGGTACCTCCTATGAGAGCATTCATAATGCTTATGCGTAAACAGATAATAGCTTTTTAAATCTCCATGCTGCCATGAGCAGGAAAGCATCCAAAGAAAAGGGACATCCCAAATCATATTTGACTAACTAAATATTCAGCTCTAGGCTTAGGGCAGCAAAAGGATATGTAGTTAAAGCTCACATTGGGAATGAAAAACGTTGGTGAGAAAACCGTGTGTCGCTGTTATTGGCATAGTCACATTACAGCCATCAGCTCTGTTTAGCAGGACCGGATGCACTATATGTCATGCAAATATGATGATACCCCATATACCAGATGTTGCCCCCTATATACTACTAAAATTTTAAAGTAGTGTGTTGAACATGCCCTAAATGCCTAGATGAAACATTACTGAACTCTTTATAGCAGGGGTGTCCAAACCTATTTTCAAAGGGGGCCAGATTGACCCATGTCAAAATACCTGGTCTCACTTTCCAAAAACATGAGTTAAAAATTATTCCAAGCATTTAAAATAACAAAAAAAAAATCACAAATGTAGAGAACACGCAATGTTTATTTTAACTACTGAATTACATTTTAGCGCAGTAACAACAGCAAGATATCAAGAGTTTAAATACCTCAATTTTTATGCAGATTACACGTTTTTCTTTAGAACATTTATGCGTAATACTGCACCTTTCAAACATGTCAAGTATCTTCCATCAGTATTTCTCATGTAGATTGTATTTCATTACTCAATTGCTACGGATTACCAGACCTACAAAATTCGGTAATAAAGCAATTCTTATGTTCTTAAGTCATATATCGAACTAAAGACAAAAAATATTGTACAGATAGTTCTTGTGTTAACGTTCAAACTAGATGCTACAACTTACCTGAAGAGATTAATGTGAGGTGTGGGGTTATACCCTCGACTGCATTATACATGTTAGTTCTGGTTTAACAGCTGTATACAGTGGGGCAACCCACTGACTGTGCAGGTTCTCCTACTTAGAAAGATGAGAGAGGTCTGTAATTTTCATCATAGCTACACTTCAACTATGAGAGACAAAATCAGAAACAAATCCAGGAAATCACATTGTAGGATTTTTAAAGAATTTAATTGCAAATCATGGTGAAAATAAATGTGTTTGGTCACACCCACCAAACAAGCAAGATTTTCTGGCTCTCACAGACCTGTAAACTTCTTTCAATTAAGAAGCTCTTCTGTCCTCCACTCGTTACCTGTATTAATGGCAAACCTGTTGGACCTTGTTATCTGTAATAAAAGACACCTGTCCACAGCGCCTCAAACAGTCAGACTCCCCCCAAACTCAACCATGGCCAAGACCAAGAGCTGTAGAAGGAACCACCAGAAAGAAAAATGTAGACCTGCACAAGGCTGGGAAGAGTGAAATCTTACAATAGGCAAGCAGGTTGGTGTGAATAAATCAACTGTGTCGGGGAGCAAATTGTAAGAAAATGGGAAGACATACAAGACCATTGATAATCTCCCCCCTCCCGATCTGGGGCTCAATGCAAGATCTCATCCTGTGGGGTCAAAATGATCATGAGAACGGTGAGCAAAAATCCAGAGACTACAGGGAGGGGACCTGATGAATGACCTGCAGAGAGCTTTGGGTAACCAAAGTAACACAACAAAGGCCTACATCAGTAACACACACTACGCAAAAGGGACTCAGATCCCTGCAGTGCCAGGCGTGCCCCCCTGCTTAAGCCAGTACATGTCCAGGCCTGAAGTTTGCCAGAGAGCATATGGATGATCCAGAAGAGGATTGGGAGAATATCATGTGGTCAGATGAAACTAAAATAGAACTTTTTGGTAAAAACGTGTTTGGAGGAAGAAGAATGCTTGCTTGAAATAAAAACCTGCATCCACACCAGCCCTTTGTTGATAAGACTACCCTAGAAATATGTTAATATGTCATGCTAACTTTTTTTCAACATGTTAGTCAAGAGCCACAATCAGACGTCTGTAAATGAGTAGAATTATTTGGCATTGTTACTGTTAGTGTTATTTGTATTAATATAGCCAGTCAAAGGAAGCGTCAATCCAGCTCAATTGTGAAAGACAAATTCCACAAAGAAATGTGCAGTTTGTTTTCTAGATAGAAACTCAAAGAATCCTTATTGGTCAAGTTTGATACATTTTTACAGAAAACACACAGATGCAGATTTGAGAAATTAATATTAAATGTACAAAATCTTTACATTTGGATGAGATTGTGTGAGGTTTGTTGCTGTTTTAGTGGTGTCTAGTCTTTTGCAATGTCCTGTCAGGCCTCTGTATCTCCATGTCTAACACAAGTACTGACGTACCTCACATGTTCACTATGCTGCACCTTACCTGTTGTCAGAATGTAAAGTTCTAGCATGTAGGGTGTAGCTTGAAATAATTAGTACCAGGGACTTTTTAAGACTGCAAGCTTTATTTTAACTGAAATCTTGACACTAATTTCTTAGCCAGGTCCATGATGCATCATTAATACCCCTAGTATGTGTTTTATTTTTATGTGTTTGAAGACTGATTCTACCTGTTCCCTGCTTTATCTGGAGTCGCCTTATTCTTGTAGTGTCACACAAGTTTTCATGTTGCCTTCCCCCATGCTGTCTGCACAGGGCCATATAGGCACAACAGCAACCAAAAAAATAGATGTCTACCTCTCAATGCAGTCTGGACAGGAGAAGATGAATCCTATGATGGTGGTCACAATGGCCAATGCGCGAGTCCATGATCTCATCGGCCTTATCTGCTGGCAGTATACCAGTGAGGGCCGTGAGCCACATCTCAAGTAAGTAATGACTAATCAACATGAAACTTTTAGAAAACAGAAGAAAATGCATGGTAAAAACTTGATTTCCTTTTTGAGCAGCTTTTTCTTTCTGCTTTAAACTGATGTAAGACAAGCTTCAACCTATTTGCAGGTCTAAAACAAAAAAGTGATAGAAATGGGAATGAAAGTGTAGGAAAAAAAGACACCTAGTGCCATCAAGTCAGTGTTGACTCATGTTAGCTTGATGGATAGTTTTTTACTGTTCATATATGCTGCGTGGCCAAAAAAAAGGTCTCTCCGTCTACTCTTTGGTTGGACCACCTTTAGCTTTGATTATCGTTTCCACAAGCTTTAGCTCTGTCCAGAGTTGCATTAATGTTTTCCCAAGATCTTGTGTTGATGATGGGAGATATGGACCACTGCACATCTTCAACACATCCCAATGATCCTCAGTGGGGTTCTCAATGTCAAATTTAATGTTTCATCAGAGTGTTCTGCAAAGAGGCAAAAATGGAACATTAAAATATTCCGAAATATTAAGTACAGTGGTAGCTCGTTTTTCGTCATTAACTAGTTCCAGAAGGCTTGTGGAAAACTAAAAACGAGTACCGAACACATTTTCCCTATAAGGGATAATGTAAATTGAATGAATCCGTTCCAGACCCCCAAACAATCCACACTGTATAAGACTTTTATATGCATTAATTGTATTGTAGAGGTGATCCCTGATTTATGATGGGGATATGTTCAGACAAATCCATCATAAGTATGTATCATGTACTGAGGAGTTTAACAAGTGTTTGGTGTATCATTGCGGAGACGAGGCTGAGGTTGACTTCTTATTCGCATTTTTCCAGTCCACCTTAAATGGCGGCTGTTGCAATATAGCTTCTTTAGATGGAGATTCTGCCTCGTGATAAGTTATTATAAGTAATGTTTACAACACAACCTACAGATGGCCAAAATCATTAACACAAAGCTTAATTTATAATAAAGTTACGAGGAAGCACACAATTCCGCGGCCCGGCACTAGAGGAGGAATGGAAAATGAGCTGGGATTAGGACAGCAAGCCCTGGCACACATGCACTGACAGCACCCATTAAGATCAGCGCTGATTACAACTGACGAGATGCACCTGCTCTTCTGGGTATTTAAAGCCATTTGAGAGTGCTGTCTGTCATCGCACCTTCAGCATTAGGGTCAGATTCCGGTGGGACTGGCTCTTTATTTTTGCCACGTTTTGAGCGTTCATACCTTCTAGGCTCCCTTGCCTATTAACGTGAACCCTAACAAAACTGTTGAAAAATCTCATGTAATTTAGTGAGCAAGTCAAGTCAAGTCAAGTCAGATTTATTTATATAGCGCTTTTTACAATGGAGCATTGTCTCAAAGCAACTTTACAAGTTTAGATTATCTCCTAATAACTACGTCCAATCCCAAATTGAGCGAGCCTAGGGCGACAGTGGCAAGGAAAAAACTCCCTAGTCCCTAAGGAAGAAACCTTGGGAAGGACCAAGACTCAAAAAAGGGACCCAAACCTCCTTGGGCGGCGTAGATGATAAATCTAAGAGCAGAATAACTAAGTCATGGAGTCAAAGTTCGAATAGAATGTGAAAGTATGCACATCGAACATTAAATGTGGCCAGGGTGAAAACCGTGTGATGTGATGATAAATCCTAAGAGCGAAACTAAAGTCATGGAGTCATGCATGGTCGAATTAAATGTGATGAATTATGCACAGTGGAGCTCCATCAGATGAAACATCATGTGTGGGGTCCATCATAGGAACTGCCGGAACACAGCTCGAGGAGAGAAGAAACAGAAAATGTAATTAGTTATTGATTAGAGCACAGTGTCCTATTAACAATCACTGATTGCCATGTCAATCACTGATAAGGGGTGCCAAGTGTAGCATGGAGACCCCGGTCAGAATAGCATTAGCTAGGAGCAGCATAGCTAGAAAGCTAGAAAGAGGGAAGAACTGGAAGGAAACACAGCCAAGAGGGATCACATGAGACATTGGCAAACCCCCACGAGCGGCAGAAGACAGCAGCCCAACGTCTCTGATCACCATAAGACTCTTTGACTATGAACCCCCAGCTCTGCCCTTATTCTAAGGCAAGGTTGCATGAGTCAAGATCACGAGGACCAAGCCTAGTTTCAGCCAGACCGCTACACCCGACAATCCCGGCAAGCGGACAAAGGCAGGCAGGCCAGAAGACATGACTTCAGACTCCGGGGCTCAGCAACCCAAACCATGCAACCTGGTCTAAATCTAGTCAAAAGCCTGCGTAAAGAAGTATGTCTTTAGCCTAGACTTAAAAACTGGGAGGGTGTATCTGATTCTCGAACGAAAGTGGGAAGTTTATTCCCATAGTTGGGGGGCCATGTATGAGAAAGCCTTTCCCCCTGCTGTGACTTGTTTTTTAATTCTAGGAACTAAAAGAAGTCCTGCACACTGACGAACGAAGGTAGAACGAGTTGGATTGTAAAACTCTAAGAGTTCAATCAGATAATGTGGGGCCAGGCCATGTAGAGCTGTATAAGTTATACAGAAGTATTTTGTAATCAAGGCGGAATTTGACTGGTAACCAGTGCAGTGATGATAGAACAGGAGTGATTATGATCAAAATTTTCAGTTCGAGTTAGCACTCGGGCAGCTGCATTCTGAACTAACTGAAGTTTATTTATAGATTTAATAGAGCATCCAGTAAGTAAGGCGGTTACAGTTAATCCAACCTTGAGGTTATAAACGCATGAACAAGTTTTTCTGCATCATTATAAAGAGAGGATATTTCTAAGTTTAGCGATATTTACGTAATTGAAGAAAGCAATTCGAGTGATGCTGCTAATGTGCGCATCAAAGGAGAGATCTGAATCAAGTGTGACCCCTAAGTTTTTTACAGACGGACTGGGCAATACTGGACAGCCATCTAGATTTAGGATAGATGTAGCTAACCTGTAGCTAACCTGAGCAGTGGATTAAAAGTGCAACACTGTGTTCTGGAGCATCCTGTTTTGCTTTCGGTTCTTTTTCGGTGCTTTTTGGCTCTTATAAATTAACCTTTTTAAAAGCCATGGAGACTTATTTGCACTAATATTTCAGTACTATAGATATAAAAATAAAGAAAAACACAATGAACAAAGTGCAGATCTTCACTGGTAAAAAGCTATTGTGAGTCTGAGTCACTGAATCACCCTCGTCACTCACTCTCACTGTCTCTGAATCTCTCTCAGACACAAACACACACACGCACTCTTAAGTAGAGAAATACAGCATAGCCTATCATAAGCCTATTGCTCTGATCCCTTATCACAATTAACGTTAGATGTCCTTACTATTACAGAAGTGGTTAAAAAAAAACTTTATTTTACAGACTGTCATACCCATGACTGTGTGAAAAAGCAGCTCACAAAATAGCAGCTTAGAACTCTGGTTGGAGATCAGATTCAGCCATTCGTCAGCTGCTTCTCTAGTCTTTATGGTCCTATGTGACTAAGTAGAAACCATAACGGTGATAGATTAAGCTCCCTATGATGGACTGGGTTGATTCCCACCTTGCACTCTGTCATGCAGAAATGATGAGGTTTGTAATACCCTTTAGAGTGCATACAGTCTGCTCAGTTTGTCAGTGCTTCATTTTTCAGTGTTTTAAAACCTATTTTATACTATGCATGTGTTCTTATTTAAAAAAACAAAGCTGGATGGGCAAACTAACACCTGAAAATCTCAGTTGACCTGAAATTCTAACTCTTCTTGTCACTGTAGTGAGAGTGTAAACACATACTGTCTCCACATCGCTGAGGACAACGGGGAAGTGGACACGGATTTCCCCCCTCTGGATTCCAATGAACCCATACATAAGTTTGGCTTCAGTACACTTGCCCTGGTGGAGAAGTATTCATCTCTGGGAATGGGGCCCAAGCAGTCACTTTTTGTCAGAATGTGAGTAATTGTCAGACTATTGTGTGTACGCATGTTATATTATTGATTGTTTATTCCTTGCTTACTTTCTTCTTTGTGTTCATCTTTGTAGTATGATGATATTTTACTGTCTCGTTATCAATTGTGTATTGTGATAGACAGTATGCTGAGCATATGTTTTAGGTCATATTAATGTAGAAATCTGTTCTAAAAATTCTAAAATTAAAACATATTAAGCTTGTGAAATGTCTAATTAAATAGAATAGAAATACAAATATTTATATATCTGGTTGTATCTTAAATGTTTGGCATTGCTAGTAATTGAGCATGTCTCTTGTGTTACCGAGTGAGTTTATAAGTTGGAGCCTCCAAATTTAGTGGGACCATGTCAGTGGTGTGCTAAAATGCATAAGAATAGCAGTTATTTATTATGCCTGAAATAGATCATCAGAAGTACATTTCACAGGGATGCATCGATTGATGGCCTGCGTTCTCTTTCCACATAGAAATGCAGCTCATGGATTCTCCCTGATACCAGTGGACAGCTTAAAGGTAACTATGAAAGACATTCTGCAGAAGGCAATGAAGAAGAGAAAAGGCTCACAGAAAGGTTCGGGTAAGTACTTTCATAAGGCCATTTGAAGACCTTTCTGTTGAAAGAGAACTTGTGGCAGTGGCTGCCAGTTATGTCACCTGGGAGGCTAAGCAACAGCTGTGCACCTGCTGTAGTTTTCACTTCTCTAAGTACTGATTGTCATCCTGCACCCTTCGGTCAAAGCAAACATGGCAAGTTCTTATATGCAAAACGTCCTCTGGTCTGCGGTGCAGAGGCCTCTATGGGGAGGTGTCTGAGGGAGGGGGATCAGCTCTCAGCCCTGCAGTGGACTGGTGCCCAGTATAGGGCACACTTATACCTGCGGACAGATGTTGGTGCCCCTGTGAGCTGTACTGAGAAAGGCAGCATTAACATGAAAAAATGTATTGTTTTACTTCAGTTTAAAGTTCAGGAGTGTGAATCTGAATCCCAAACAAGGTTGGAAAGGTCACATCACAGAAATGATGTAGATTAAAACATGAAAATCAAAATACAGTGAAACCTCAGAATTCAAACTTAATTGATTCCAGAAGGCCCTTCACACTTGGATTTGTTCAAAATCACTATCAAATTTCTAAATAAAAAGTTGTGTTCGTGTCATAGTTCTTCTGCTACTTTTGGGTTTTATGGCGATTGGCATACCATATTGGTGCATTATCACCACTGACTGGACCGGATTACGTGCATCATCTTTGGAAGATGGCACCATTGTGTGTTTTATGTAGGGTGCCCATGTTCAGAGTCAGGGTGGTGCAGTGGTTGGCACTGTCGTTTCACAGCTCCGAGATCCCCAGTTCAATCCCGACTCTGGGTTCCGCCTGTGTGGAGTCTGCATTGTCCTTCCCGTGTCTGCGTGAGTTTCCTCCGGGTACCCCGGTTTCCTCCCACATTCCAAATTCATGCGTGTTCGGTTAGTTGGTGTTTCTAAAGTGGCCTTAGTCTGTGAATGCGTGTAAGGGTGTGTATGAGTGTATGTGTCCTATGCTGAATTGGAGCCCTGTGTAGGGTTGTTCCTGCCTTCCACCCTGTGCAGCCGGCTAAACACCGGCTCTCCCGCGGCCCTGACTAGGATCAAGCAGATAAGACAATGAATGAATGCTTAAAGTCAGAATTTGTTTGGTTGATTTGGGGGGCAAAAAAAATAAAATCAAACACCCATTCAGTATCCGCTTTGTTTGAGTGAAGAGGTGTTTTGAGGTTCTACTATAGAAGTGTTTCCACTCGTGGTTTCAGAGCTTGGTCCCCACTGTATGTTACAGATGCCTTTTGTAATTAACAATTTCTTGGCACATTATACCCCCTCACCAGTCAAGGTATGACTCCACCAGTTCCTTTGGCTTGACCTCCTGCCAGTTTTAGCTGAACCTTCTACCTGGCACACTGATGTTATTAGTTGTCCCAGAAATCTGTAAGTTATATAGTTCAGTCTAAAAAAACTTGCTCTTTGGTGTTTATGCAGGGCCCATGTATCGATTGGAAAAGCAGATGGAGCCAAATGTAGCAGTGGATTTGGAAAGTACCCTAGAAAGCCAGAACACGCTGGAGTTCTGTCTAGTTCGAGAGAACAGTGAGTGTTGTTATGCTTCTGATCCACGTTTCTCCATTACTTTTATTCTCTCTCGTTTGTTTATTTGTCTCTTTGTCCCTGTTCTCTACCAAAAGGCTCTAGAGGAGAAGAAAGCTCTGAAGAAGATCCGCCCATCGACATTAATACTGTTCAAGATATGTTAAGCAGTCACCACTACAAATCCTATAAAATAAGCATGATTCATAAGCTCCGCTTCACCACTGATGTTCAGCTAGGTATGTCAGCAAATTCTGGTCACTGTTCAGCACTCGTTGTTCAATTCAAACTGTATAAAATGCATTCGCTAAACTGATAGGATCTATTATTAGGTCTTTATTAAGGCTGACAGGGGTAGGTCTTGCTGTAAGCCTGTCAATGAAAGCTCCTTATTCTACACTGAAATGATGTAAATTCTTATTAATTCTGTTTTTGTTGTGTAAGGCAGTGTTATTGAAAACTGGCATATGAACTTAGTAACCTACTACCTACCTACTGTACTTGTTTAATCATATTGGTCAGCACTTTTTGACAATTGCATGAATGTGATACTGCACTTATCAGCTTTAAATTAAATCTCAACACATCCTGCTTTAGGTATATCTGGTGAGAAGGTAGAGATCGACCCTGTCACCAGTCAAAAGACGAGCACCAAGTTCTGGATCCGACAGAAGCCCATTTCGATTGACTCGGACCTGCTGTGTGCTTGTGACCTTGTGGAGGAAAAGAGTCCTAGTTAGTACTGTTCTATCTTTGTCAGATCAGTCATCATTCTAACACGATTAAAAACCTACATGTGAACCCGTAGTTTTTAAATATGCTGGTTCCCATGCAAATAAGCTACAGTAGGGCAAAAAGTATTTAGCCGGCCACTGATTGTGCAAGTTCTCCTACTTAGAAAGATGAGAGAGGTCTGTAATTTCCATCACAGCTACACTTCAACTATGAGAGAGAAATTGAGAAAAAACATCCAGGAAATCACACTGTAGGATTTTTAAAGAATTTAATTGTAAATCATGGTGGAAAATAAGTATTTGGTCAGTAACAAAAATTCAACTCAATACTTTGTAACATAACCTTTGTTGGCAATGACAGAGGCCAAATGTTTCCTGTAAGTCTTCACCAGGTTGGCACACACTGTAGCTGGTATTTTGGCCCATTCCTCCATGCAGATCTCCTCTAGAGCAGTGATGTTTTGGGGCAACATGGACTTTCAACTCCCTCCACAAAGTTTCTATGGGGCTGAGGTCTGGAGGAACGTGGCTAGGCCACTCCAGGACCTTGAAATGCTTTTTACGGAGCCACACTCCTTCGTTGCCCGAGCTATGTGTTTGGGATCATTGTCATGCTGGAAAGACCCAGCCACGTTCCATCTCAATGCTCTCACCATACATGGCCCCGTTCATTCTTCCCTTAACACGGATCAGTCGTCCTGTCCCCTCTGCAGAAAAAACAGCCCCAAAGCATGAGGTTTCCTCCGCCATGCTTCACAGTAGCTTTGGTGTTCTTTAGGATTGCAACTCAGCATTCTTCTTCCTCCAAACACGGCGAGTTGAGTTTTTCCCAAAAAGTTCTATTTTGGTTTTTCATCTGACCACATGATATTCTCCCAATCCTCTTCTGGATCATCCATATGCTCTCTGGCAAACTTCAGGCCTGGACATGTACTGGCTTAAGCAGGGGGGCACGCCTGGCACTGCAGGATCTGAGTCCCTCTCGGCATAGTGTTACTGATGGTAGCCTTTGTTACTTTGGTCCCAGAACAGAAGAGCTTCTTAAAGAAGAAGTTACAGGTCTGTGAGAGCCAGAAATCTTGCTTGTTTGTGGGTGACCAAATACTAATTTTCCACCATGATTTACAATTAAATTCTTTAAAAATCCTACAATGTGATTTCCTGGATTTTTTTCCTCATTTTGTCTCTCATAGTTGAAGTGTACCTGTGATGACGATTACAGACCTCTCTCATCTTTCTCAGTAGGAGAACTTGCACAGTCAGTGGCTGACTAAATACTTTTTTGCCCCACTGTAGGTTTGGTTTTGGAAACTTGGTTCAGTGGCAGCATATTTGTCTTTTTCCAAATTTAAATCTTGAAAATGTAGAGCATTTCGAGCATACACAGCATTTAGAGACTTGCAGTTGACTGATATTTAGTCTAGAACTGTGTTTAGGAACTTTCTCCCTTGATATCCGGTTATACAGAATGGGTCTCTGTGCAGTGTAAGCTAGTTTTACCATATGAACACTACCTGTTAGCTACTACATGTCTGCACTGGCATCCAGTTACTGGTCCTGTTGTACACTCGTTCACAAAAACAACACCCAGATACAGTTTTGTCTGTAGATGATTAGAGGTGTGGTGTGATTAGACACAGGGTCTTTCCACAAGAGGGCTGCCCTATAAAAAGGCTCTCAGATGTACCTCTTGGTGAGAGATCACTGATGCTAGACATGCATCTGACACTCAAATACATTTTTGCCCAGCTGGCAGACTTTGTCATTTGATTGGGAGGGGGAGGGGGGCCGTTTTGATGAATTGCCCACCATCTAAGCCGTTCTGACCTAGCTGTTAGGAGGTGTTGGTTGCATGAGTGCACACAGCGAACAGGTTCTGAACGCCCAGACAGACCGTTAGTAGAGAGCATCTTTTGATCCACCAACAAGCACAAGCAGCTCTCACAGTTCTGTTGTCCACCATCTACACACAGGTGGCACCTTCACTGCACACCTGTCTCTGTCCGGACCACATCCAGGTGCTTAGCAGAAGGAAATTTGATGTCACGCCGCCCATTACATGTCCTCCCATTGACAGCCAGCCGCTTCATTTGCAGTGGTGTCGTTAACAAGAAACCTGGACTTCTACAGACTGGAACCATATCGTCTTTAGTGACGAATCCCGGTTCTGTTTGGGATCTGGCGACTGAACGCTTCAGTCTTGCTTTTGCTGTGGAGTGAAACACAGCCCTATCTACTAGTGTGATGATCTGGGAAGCCATTGCATAGGACAGTTGGACACCCCAGTAGTGATACGAGGGACAGTAACATCTCAGTAATATGTGCAGGACATTCTGCGGCTATCGTGTTGACTTCCGACTGGCATTTTTCAGCAGGATAATGCTCTCCAATACACATCAAGGGTTTCCCAGGAATGTCTCCGGCAGATTGCAACACTTCTTTGGCTTGCTTGGTTGCCAGATTTATCACCAGTGGAGCATTGATGGGACCAGCTGGGACGCCAGCTTTGGTAACCTACAAGTGTGCAGGATCTACAGGCCCAGCTGTGGGCAAATGTGTCCTGGAGCCTGTAGGGCAGCAGGGAAAGCAGTTTTACGCCCTCTGGAAGCAAGACCCAGTGTCTAATCAGACCACACACATAATAATTTGTATATCTGCCTGAATCACAACTGCAAGCCGAGTTCTACAGAAATCAAACATTTCTGTCTGGTTGCTTTATAACACACTGCCCAGCCAAAAATAAAACAAGGTCGTGCACACTAATATTTCATTGGACAGCCTTTAGCTTTGATCACGGCACGCTTTTGCTGTGGCATAATTTCCACAAGCTTCTGCAATGTCACATTTCTTTCTGTCCAGAGTTGCATTGATTTTTCCCCAAGATCTTGTATTGATGATGGAGATTTGTTCCACTGCGCAAAGTCTTCTCCAGCACATCCCAAAGATTCTCAATGGACTTCAGCTCTGGACTCTGTGGTGGCCAATCCATGTGTGAAAATGGTGTCTCATGCTCCCTGAACCACTCTTTTTGAGCCCGATGAATCCTGGCACTGTCATCTTGGAATATGGCCGTGCCATCAGGGAAGAAAAATATCCATTGTTGGAATAACCTGGTCATTCAGTATATTCAGGTATCAGCTGACCTCATTCTTTGGACACATAACGTTGCTGAACCTGGACCTGACCAACTGCAGCAACCCCAGATCATAGCACTGCCCCCACAGGCTGGTACGGTAGGCACTAGGCATGATGGGTGCATCGCTTCAGCTGCCTCTCTTCTTACCCTGATGCACTCTGGAAAAGGGAAAATCTGGACTGATCAGATCACATGACGTTCTTCCATTGCTCCAGAGTCCAATCCTTATGCCTCCTAGCAATTGAAGCCATTTTTGCCGGTTAGCCTCACTGACAAGTGGTTTTCTTAAGGCTGCACATCGAGCGTGTGGAAATGCTCTTACTTTCACTATTAAACATACCCCTGAGTTCCACTCTTGTTTTTCTATGATTGGATTTCACAAAACGTTGAAGTGATCGGCAATCGCTCAAGGTTCATCATTCAAGATTTTTTTTCCGACCACATTCCTACCTCAAAGATGATGTTTCCCCACTGTCCTTCCAATTTGTAGTAAAGCGTTGGACAGTTCTTAATCCGGTTTTAGTCGTTTCAGCAAACTCCTTAGATGTTTTCTCTGCTTGATGCATGCCAATAATCTGACCCTTCTGAAACAGACTAACATCTTTTCCACAACCACAGGATGTCTTTCGACATGGTTGTTTAACAAATGAGAAATTAGGGTTCAATAACTTGTTGCCAGATGAAACATAATCACCGATGCAGTAATTATCCGATGGGAGACTCTACCTGTTTTCTTAGTTAAATCCAGATGGTGACCTTTTTTTGGCCAGGCAGTGTATAATATGTACATAAGAACAAATAATTATCAGTGCATTTTCAGTGCACATTTGCTGGGGTAACTCAATACTTATTACAATAATTAAACTTGTGTATGGGTTTGTTGTAATCGGTGGTCCACCTTTCCATAGTGTTGTATTGGGTATTTTCTCATGTTGTTTTCTGTGTCTTTGTGCTCTCTGCAGGTCATGCAATATTTAAGCTCACTTATCTCAGCAACCACGACTACAAGGTCCTTTACTTTGAATGTGATGCTGCTACAGTCAATGAGATTGTGCTGAAGGTATAGACTCAGTCCAGGCATCCTGTTTCTGCTTTTTTTTATTTTATTATTATTTTTTTTTAAGAAGAGCCAAATGTAGCCTTTTCTGTAAACATTTCTTAATTAGCTAACCAGTGAAGTATCAATACTGCATTTCATTTCATTTTTTGCTAAAGTTTCATTGGCTTGGCTACCGAAAGCTTCATTGTCTGTCTTGTCTTTTTCTCAGGTGAACTACATACTGGAGTCTCGTGCCAGCACCTCAAGATCTGACTACTTTGCCCAGAAGCAACGCAAACTAAGCCGGCGCACCAGCTTCAGCTTCCAGAAAGACAAAAAGTCAGGCCAGTAGGACACGCAGCCAAATCTGCTCATTAGGGGTTTCAGTCAAGCAAAGCAAAGGAAGATCATGGTCAACATGAAGACCTTGGAAAAAAATGCCAAAAATGTGGAAAGGTCCACAAAAGAAATATTAAAGGAGAACAGGAAAACAAGGAGGAAAGTTTAAGTAAAGAAATGTTGGACTAGTAAAGGAAACAGGAAGCTGGGCATCTGACCTCATGCCCGGGGGGCAGAGGGAGAGGCTAAGGAGGAGTGACAAAGCCCTCCCCAAGTGTGGAGGTCCAGTTATCTATCTGTTTCGGAGAAACCATATGCTCTTCCTCACCCTCCCAGATTCATAGCCGTCATGTTATAATGGAGTGTTTGGGAATTTGCAAAAAATAAAGTGAGGAAAAAGAGATGTAAAAATCAAGGAGGGCTTAAAAATATAAGATTTGTTGAAGAGCTGGTGATCTAGACTGAACAAAATTTCAATCTCTGGCCATTAAGCACAGTCGTATGCTTGTTGTGCCAGAGCCAGTTCTCTTTTTACAATACCTCTAATGCCTCCAAGTGTACCAAATGACTGTACAGGAGAACAAGAGCAGGTACGTGGGTTGGTATTGTGTCAGATGTGTTACTGCAGTTTATTTTCCCAACATGGAAACAGAACAATCTCCCTTTGGCCTTTAGATTTCATTGCTGATTGAACAGTTTGAGGATTTAAAAATTCAGAACAAGCATTTCATCTCCAGAGGAATTCAGTGCAGGCTGGTTATCAAAATGCCACAGCTGACGATCGGAATAAATGACTTGTACTTTTCCATGTGATCTGCAGTTTTTATACAGGCTTTGTCTGTGCATTTTAACTTACTAAACCAAGCACCATCAGGCTGATCACAGCAATGTGGGAAGCGTTTCCTTTTGTACAGAACGTTTGGCCATTATTACAGCTGTTTTTGTGTGTAGGACACACACATTATGCGTTGTTTGTGTGTTCGGTGCCTTTTGCTTTGGTGCTCGTCCTAGTTTGGTTTCTATCAAACATGGGGAATGAGTATGCGTAATGTAATCCAGTGCTGAGAGCTGCTGTTAAAAGCTGTGCTCAGGGTGTTGGTACGTATCTAAGGTCATGATTCAGCTCAGGTTTATGACTACCATCATTTATTATTATTCTGTATTTATTTTTCTCTGGTCAGGTTTCTTAGCGCTTGTGTTTTTGTGCAGTTGTAATGCTGATGAACTGAGAGAAACACCGAGAAAGATATTGTGCTTAAAAAACGCATGAAGGGATTTTAAGAGAGATTTTATTTATAGATGTAATATTTAGGTGACCAGAGTGTTGTCCCATGGCGCGATGAATTCACTCTATTTGATTGTGTACAAGTAGATGTTCTCAGTAAAGGCTGATGTTCATAATTGGTGTTCTGTCATTCAAAATGTGTATGCAGGCCCGCCGTCTGAAGCTAACTGCCGTGTGTGTGTGTGTGTGTGTGTGTGTGTGTGTGTGTGTGTGTGTGTGTGTGTGTGTGTGATGAGCAAGTGAAGCCGCAATAAGTGAACCCCGACATTGCGAGGGACGACTGTATTGATAAGTGTACCGCGGACAGGATCTTGACAGAATAAGAAAAATAGAAAAGCCAGATTCTTTCTTTTAGTCTAAATAGTGTGTTAATGAAATGGCACATTGTTAGACATGAAGCCAAGAAGGTGGTGGTGGTAGAACCAGCAAGAATTTAAAACTACTTTCACCCCTGGGTATAAGTACTTCATTAGCTGTACTTAAGTAGGTTTTTAGGTATCTGTGCTTTACGTGATTATTTCTGTAACTTAATATTTTTACTCACTACATTTCAAAAGATCAATTCTGGCCAGACACCTAAGGAAGCTAATGAAATTGGAACAGTCGCGAGGCTATCGTGTTGTCTCAATCCTCTTTTGTAGGCGCTCACTTTCACAACTATGAAAGAGCTCTTGCCTTAAAGGCATTTGTATGCTACATCTGGGTGGCTCAGTGGGCAGCACCGCCGCCTCAGAGCAAGAACGTCCTGGGTTCAATCCCAGTCCTTTCTGTATGGAGTCTGCATGTCCAGCCCGTGTCTGTGTGGGTTTCCTCCGGATACTCTGGTTTCCTCTCACAGTCCAAAGACATGAGTGTTAGGTTAATGGATTACGCATCTCGCGTTGAACTTGAGGTGGCTGGGCTACAACAGCAGAAGACCACATCAGCCAAGAACTGAAACCTGAGGCTACAATGGGCACAGGCTCACCCAAACCTGGGCAGCTGAAGATTGAAGCGTGGTGTGATAAATCTCCGTGTCTGCTAAGGTACACAGATGGTCGCGATGGAATTTGGCACCATCAGAATGACCAGAAAGTCCAGGCTGCTGGAGGTGTTCAGCTGGTGTGGGGAATGCTAATGCTGATGGATAATCAGGTGAATGTCACAGCTGACCATGGCCAGAATTTAGCGAGAGGGCGAAGAGTGCAGCTTCTGTCATGGTACCTTACCAATAAGCGCAGTTACAGAAATTCAAAATGGCTGAATGGGGGAGAGATGGGGGTTCAGCACCTACCCAGAGAACACAGAAGGCAGACATGAGCTTCAGTCCATCGCAGGGCTTACTGTAGGGGTAAGCAATATGGTAAAAAATATTCTATCACAATATTTAAAGTCATTTTCACGATACATGATATTTATCACAATGAATGAGATCTCAGACAACATTCACCAGATTCTTAAAAACTGTTATTCAGATATCATCCCATACTTAGTGTTTTTTATTCAAAATGTGCTGCAGTTCATCCCATAAACAAGACCAATAATCCTCTTTATAATGAAACATGCAGTTTTTCAGAAAAGCACATCATCTACCACAAGAACAGAATCCATCATGATACAATAACATATCGTCATACGGCCCACCCCTTGGTTACTGTTGCTATGCTGTGGGATGATCGCCCAACCAGCCTCCACTCCCTCAGTCACAGTCAGTTGTGCCTGGCTGGAAGATATCACCGTGTCTCAAACCTGCAGCACCTGAGCACAACTTTAGTTCAATTCATGGGACTGTGGTGGCTCAGCGGTTAGGGAACTGGACTATGAATCAGAAGGTCCAGGGTTCAAATCCCACCTCTGCCAAGCTGCCACTGTTGGCTCCTTGAGCAAGGCCCTTAACCCACAGTTGCTTGGATTGTAAGACTGTACCAACTGTAAGTCGCTCTGGATAAGGGCGTCTGCTAAGTGACAAATGTAGATGTAAATTAGTTTTAAATACACATTAAAATGGAAAAGGATTAGCCCACAAGTTGGACATTTATTTCTTTTTTTAAATCATGTATCCCATACAGAATCAATTTCAAGTATTTATATAATGAAGTTAAATGCGAGTCAAATAGGACCCAGGTGATCTGAAAGACAGTAAGGTGTTGTCATAAAAGAATAGATTTTTAAAAAAGCATGTTCATACAAATAATTTATCAGAGGTTGTCTTTGGTTGCAGATAACTTCCAAAGTCAGGTAATAGAGAAAATAGATCTAGAATGCAGTAATATGACATCTGGAACTCTTAACTGCATAATTCTCCATGCAGAACTGAAAAACGTAGCAGCACCTCAGTAATCAAAATGGCATTTCTGGGTGAAGAGATCGGGTTCCCACTGAAGACAGAATTACACCCGGGGGTTCAGTTGGCATGCTGCACAGGGTGGTCTGTTGATTCTTGCCAGTCTCTTGAACACCAGGCTGATGGGAGTATGTTGTCCTCCTGTAATCTATAAATACACTCTGCAGTTTAACCAGGTTCTTGTGCCTAAACTATAAGAGCAAGTGCTCATATCCTGTTTAGATCGATTCATGGAGCAACGGTGAGGCGACTCAAATCCACACGACTTTATGCTGTGTGTTCTGTGAGGGTCCAGAGCAAAAGTCAGTAACTTTATATAAATACAGTCGAGGGAAAACAATACAAACTGTCAATACAAAAACTGTACACTGGTCTTGTCGCATCTTCTCTGGTGCCATAATTACTACCACATGTCACGTGAAAGGCATTTATTTAGTGAGATGTAGAGGTTTTGGGATTAAAGCCAGGCCTACCTTGTGGAAAAGGCTTGAGAATGGCTTTTGCACAGGCAACACACTGTGATATGAAGGAATCCCCCACAGCATAATACTGACATGGAGGAATGGATAGGAAACGAGTCTTTTGTTGGCTTTGTTACTAAGAAGGACTCACGTGTGTGATTTGGCCATCTTGGTCATTATATACATTGTGGCTACTTTTTCTTAACAGAAGACAGTTCTCTATGAATTTCTGAAAATTTGGGTCGATTTTCTGGCTTGTTGTCCCAGCACCTCAGCATGACTTTGTAGACTTCGTCCGGGCACTTCTCAGGGCACGACATTCTGTAACCTGCATCACACAAGGTTTTCTTTAAACGATGGTATTCAACAAAGCACTGAACGTTCATTAGAATGAACAGAAGCAATACGGATACAGCTCTGACTACACAGAGGAAGCTGGGATCATTGGTTTGTATTAAAAGGGTTTTCTGTGGACGGCTCGTATACCTTTGTCAACCTGTTCACGGGCCTGCTGGTTGGTCATGCCCGGATAAGGACACACCCCCAGGCTGAACGTCTCCCAGAGCAGGATCCCATAGCTCCACACGTCACTCTCTGCGCTGTATCTCCCTGTGGAACAGTTACAAGTAGCTACTCTGAGGCACACAATTTGGAAGCTTTAATTCGTTTAAATGCACTCATGTACCTATAACAAATTCATCAGTAATAAATAACACAACAGTAATACCAGGTATTCCAAACGACCCGTTGCTTGGGTGGAATTATGTAAACAGCTATACCATAGTTAAGTGCCTCTGGGGCAGTCCACTTTATGGGAATCTGCTTCAGGCCTGAAGATGAGTAAATGCCATCATCCTCCTGCCGTGACATCCCAAAGTCACTGATCTTTAAGAGGTTGTTTTCTCCCACCAGGCAGTTCCGGGCAGCCAGGTCCCTGAGGGAGTTACAGTAAGACGTTAATAAGACAATTCTGGCACTGTAAAATTCCAAAGGGTTTTTGACACCCAACGTTTCCAGGCAGTGTGAGACAGTTCTGAGAGGCCCTGGAAACCCTGTAGGCATCATGGAGTCCATGACCAACAAGGAGACTTTACATGAAAATACAAGGGTGCTTGAAAGTTTGTGAACCCTTTAGAATTTTCTATATTTCTGAATAACCCAGTTAAACAAATGAGGCAAAAATATTATACTTGGTCATTTATCTATTGAGGAAAATGATCCAATATTACATATTAGTGAGGGACAAAAGTATGTGACCCTCTGCTTTCAGTATCTGGTGTGACCCCCCTGTGCAGCAATAACTGCAGCTAAACGTTTCCTGTAGCTGTTGATCAGTCCTGCACACCGGCTTGGAGGAACTTTAGCCCATTCCTCCGTACAGAACAGCTTCAGCTCAGCTTCAGTTCATAGTCCCATAATTGGCACAGCTGTATAAAATCAAGCCAAGCCTTTACAAAGGCAGACACTGGGCCAACTGCGCAATTCTTGGTTGATGTCGCGGCTGATCCAGAAACTCGTCTAGTCCGTGCCAAATCAAATCCCAGCCCTCACCCGTGCTCATGGAGGTATCACACGCTGTTAGTCTGGTGAGCTTATTTAAACGTGTGTGAGAGGAGTATTTACACTTCATTAGTAATCCTCATGGTGTTTGGCTGCATGTGTTTTAAAAGGACCACGTTTTGTGCGACCACCCAATGTCACACTGGAATAAGCCTACCTGTGAATACAGTTCTTTAGGTCCAGGTAGGCCATTCCTGCAGCTGCATCTAGAGCAAACTTCACCAGCTGCTTTGTCTTAAGGTCTTCTTTCTTCTTCCTTAAGAAGGACAGAAAGTCACCACCTGTCCAGGGACGAGAGAGTTTGTGTACTGTGTCATTAAAAGTTTTTACATTAAGCGCTTTTGTTCAATTTCAGCTCCAATGTCGGTAGTAGGCTGGTTGGTGTACCTGGCACAAGCTCCATCACTATATAAATAGGCTGTCTTTGTGTACAGACACCTATGAGCTTCACAATGTTGGGATGGTCATACTGCTTAAGGATCCTTTTGGAAGAACACACACCATGAGCACTGGACATTCAGTATCACATCAGGCATACTACCACTGAGATGCTTAAATGTAAAGAATCATTTCAAATCTCCCAGATGCACTATAAGCAAACAGTGGACATCAGGTAACATGCTCTCATCTGTATAAAGAGAGATGTGTTAGAGATTGCTGACTTATTACAGCATTTCATTCACCTGGCCTCTGACAGGAACTTGATCTTGAGCTCTTGCGGGAGGTCCTCTTTGCACGTTTTCACAGCAACAGGTGTCTTATCTCTCAACATTCCTTTGAATACTTCACCAAAATTGCCCTAAAACAAAAACGCACTCAAATGTTTGTATGCACCTGTACTATGTCTCAAAAGACAAAACGTTTTAGAAACAACACATTCACCTGAAGGACAAACCAACTTACTTTCCCAAGAAGTTCTCCAAGAATTACATCTTCATGATTAAGAATCCATTTTTTATCCTAGAAAGTCACATCACCAAGAAAAAATGATTAGCCTCAACATTTGTGTCTAATAAAAGCTGCACCAAAGTTTCAAAACCACAAAACCACAGTGAATCTGCCAGCTGTTATGCAACATTAAGTAAGACCAGAAAACCCCTGACAGCTAGACAACAGTGGCATTTCTTTGCCATACACAGTACGGTACAGGTAATCTGAGCTGGGTACATTTCTAAACTACTTAACACTTAGAAAAAGGCATGCTCAAATGCAGTTACTCTAACTCATATCTCCTTTCTATTTCAGTACGAAGGGTAAACCATGTTTGTAATAATACAGACATACAGTGGGGAAAAAGTATTTAGTCAGCCCGACTGTGCAAGTTCTCCTACGTAGAAAGATAGAGAGGTCTGTAAATTTTCATCGCTACACTTCACTAGGGAGACAAATGAGAAAAACTCCAGGAATTTCATGTAGGATTTTTTAAAGAATTTAATGTAAATCATGGTGGAAAAATAAGTATTTGTCACCCACAAACAAGCAGATTTCTGGCTCTCAACCGACCTGTAACTTCTTTTTTAAGAAGCTCTTCTTTCCCTCCCTGGTTACCTGTATTAATGGCACCTGTTTGACATCGTTATCTGTATAAAAGACACCTGTCCACAGCCTCAAACAGTCAGACTCCAAGCTCAACCAAGGCCAAGACCAAAGAACTGTTGAAGGACACCAGGAAGAAAATTGTAGGCCTGCACCAGGCTGGGAAGAGTGAATCTACAATAGGCAAGCAGGTTGGTGTGAATAACTCAACTGTGGGAGCAATTGTAAGAAAATGGAAGACTTACAAGACCATTGATAATCTCCCTCGATCTGTGACTCCACGCAAGATCTCATCCCGTGGGTCAAAATTATCATAAGAACGGTAAGCAAAAATCCCAGACCTACACAGACGGGCCTGATGAATGACCTGCAGAGGGCTGGGACCAAAGTAACAAGGCTACCATCAGTAACACACAACGCCGAGAGGGACTCAGATCCTGCAGTGCCAGGCGTGCCCCCCTGCTTAAGCCAGTACATGTCCAGACTCGTCTGAAGTTTGTCAGAGAGCATATGGATGATCCATAAGAGGATTGGATAATATCATGTGGTAGATTAAACCAAAATTAGAAAAAAAAAAAAAAACTTTTTGGTAAAACGTCAATTCATCGTGTTTGGAGAAGAAGAAATGCTGATTTTCAATCCCAAGAAGACCATACCTACGTGAAGCATGGGGGTGGGAACATCAGGGCTTTGGGGCAGGTTTTTTAATGGCAAGAGGGACAGGACGACTGATCCCGTGTTAAGGGAAGAATGAACGGGGCCATGTAATCGTGAGATTTTAAGCGCAAAACCTCCTTCCATCAGTGAGAGCATTGAAGAGGGAACGTGGCTGGGTCTTCCAGCATGACAATGATCCCAAAACATCACTGCTCTAGAGAGATATCTGCTGTAGGAATGGGGCAAAAATACCACTACAGTGTGTGTCCAACCTGGTGGAAGACTTACATAAACGTTTGAACCTCTGTCATTGCCAACAAAGGTTATGTTACAAAGTATTGAGTTGAACTTTTGTTATTGACCAAATACTTATTTTCCACCATAATTTATAATTAAATTCTTTAAAAATCCTACAATGTGATTTCCTGGATTTCTTTTCTCATGTTGTCTGTCATAGATGAAGTGTAGCTATGATGAAACTAGCACAAGTAGGAGAACTTGTACAATCAGTGACTGGCTAAATACTTTTTTGCCCCACTGTAATTGCTGAACAGTTTTTTTTGACTTGATACTGTATATAATTTTCACCTGTAATTTATCATTTGGTTGATGGAATGTTTTGTCCAGCGCCTGGAAAAAATTAATTATCATAGTCTATATATTAAGATACGTTAATCATTTATTAATTCCAGAATGGGGAAATTCCCAATATTTTATTCAAGATATTATTTTAATTACTATCTTTTCTTCAAATATGTTTTTGTATTATATTTCACTTATGTTCATTTAAATATTATTTTATATATTACTATAAACTAATTAATTAGGTAACTGTAAATCTAGGCTACCCAAGGAAGTTGGGTCCCTTTTTGAATCTTGGCGCATAAACAGTGCATACCTGTATATAACTTTTGGATTTTCCAATGTACCCTTGATACAGCAAATTCCTCATAGTAGGACAACACAACACTGGTATTACATTTTATACTTGCTTAACAATAACATATCTAATTTAAAAATTGCATGGCTAACTTTAAATACATTTTCATTCTGGCTACCAACAACTCAAACAGCATGTTCAATGGAGGGATTAGGGAACCTGTGGAAACATTTACCTTAAAGACTGGATTTAAGAGCACCACCCCAGACTTTTTGGTAATGACTTGTTTTGTAGTGTAATGGTGCTCGATGAGCTGAGGAATGGTGAGGAATCCAGTGCCTTCAAAGCGATACTGATTCTATAAAACAAGAGAGACCAAAGCAATGCAATTTTGTATGTACCCCGTTCTACCTTTGTTCTGCTGCTATAGTGCATGGATTTCTCACTGGGATTCATAAAGTATTCCATCCATCCATCCATAAATCAATCCGTTCATCCATAAATCCATTCATAAATCAATCCATCCAACCATTCATTCATCCATCCATAAATCCATTCATCCACTCATGCATAAATCCATCCATCAATCAATCCCTCCAACATCCACCCATCAATTCACCCTTCCATAAATCCACCCATCCATAAATCCATCCATCCACCCATAAATCCATCCACCCATAAATCAATCCATCTATCGTCCATCCATCCATTAATAAACACATCCACCCACCAAAACATCCCTCCATAAATCCATCCATCCACCCACCAATCCATAAATCCATCCATCCATAAATCCATTTATTCTCCCACTCATCCATAAATCCATCCATCCACCCTTGCATAAATCCATTCATCCATCCACCCATCCTTTATTTATTTATTTACAGTTATGTCACAGTTTATTTACAGCATTTAGCAGACGCCCTTATCCACAGCGACTTACAACTGATACACCCTCACAATCCAAGCAATTGTGGGTGAAGGGCCTTGCTCAAGGACCCAACAGTGGCAGAGGTCAGATTTGAACCCTAGACATTCTGGTCCATAGTCCAGTATCTTACCCACTAGGCCACCACAGTCCACATTGATTTATCTCTCTAATTCCACACCTTCTACACCAGGTATGTAGCAGTACTCACATCAACAAACTGGATGATGAAGTGCCTCCGCTGGGCATCTGAGAAGACTGAGAGGACGTACTCTCCAGGTTTGCCGTGGCTCTCACGCACCAGGAAGTCTCCCTGTTGCTTGAGCAGCTCCTGTGCCTCCGTGCGGGGAATTGCCCCATGATACCATTCCTGATCCCCTAATGGCTTGTCACAGGTGGGAATCACATCAAAGAACTACAAGAGGAATGAAGAGCGCAGAAAGAGATTAGACTGGACTGTGTTCATTTCAGATATTTAATTAGAAATATAAAACCTGACAAAAAGAATCAACATCAGTGCATTATTTTTAATATAATGTGTAATGAAGGTTATATCAATGTAACGCGATACGGTGGCAGTATAAACAAGTCAGGAAAGAATTCAAAGCACTTACTGCAGATGAGCTTAATACTGATTTTGGAGAGCGGATCATGCCAGCAATAGAGTGGCGAATGGTATCAAACTTCGACAGCCTCTCTTTATTTTTATCCTGAAACATGAATAAGAAAGAAATTTTAAAAGCCAAATATTAAACCATCACTGTAGATGGTGTCTGTAACAAGAACTTGGCAGAAGAAAGCAGGACATTCAGTATTCACTTCTCAGCAATCAAACTGTTGTGTCCAGCCCTTACTGGCTTCACATTTCACACCAAAAATCTTAAAATGTCCAGATCTTCTAGATTCTGTCTTTTCTATACAATTAGTGTTGATAATAAAAAGCAGCACATACATAGCCCCCCCTATTTCAAGACACCATAATGTTTGGGACAACGGGCTTCAACAGGCATGTTTAATTGCTTAGTTGGTGCAGGCCGAGGATTCTAGGCTTTTGGTTGCCAGTGGAGTCTCCGTTTACTGGTGGTCAATAAGAGGACCAGAGCTGTGCCAAGGAAAGTCAAGCAAACCAGGATAACACTGAGAAACAAGAATATGGTTAGAGATGTCAGCAAAATTTTACACTTATTGAAATGTAGCTCTGGAGGCCTCTCATTACTCTTAATCATCTTTGAGATGTTTCTACACCTCGAGTCCACTTGTGGTAAAGTCAGCCGAGTGGACATACTTTAGAAAGTTACACACCTGTCTATATAAGGTCACACAGCCAACAATGCATATCAGAGCAAAAACCAAAGCATGAGGAGGAAAGACCTGCCTGTAGAGCTCAGAGACAGGAATGTATGGAGACGCAGATCTGGAGAAGGCTCCAAAACAATCTGCTGTACTGAAAGTTCACAAGAGCACAGTCATCTCCATAACTCTTATAACTTCTCCATAATGGAAGTCTGGAATAACCAGGACTCTTCCCCACCAAACTAAGTAATCAGGGAAAAAGGGCCTTGGTAAGAGAGGTGATCAAGAACCCAATGGTCACTGGCTGAGTGCCAAAGATCCTGTGTGCAGATGAGAGAAACTTCCAGAAGGTCAACCATCACTGCGGCACTCCACCAGATTGATAAACAGATTAACAAAATTTGAATAAGTGAAAGGGTCTTTCTGAATTTGTGCACTTCAAACTGGAATTTCAAATCATCAATGCAGCAAAAAGGGAACACACTCCCTGCACACACTCTTGGCAGCAAACTGGCGAGTATACAAAGAAAGTGTGTAACTTAACACTCAAACTAAAAGCTAAGTAATGCTAATCATTTATATAGCTTTATCTGTCCAATACAAAAAAGTAACCCCATTGTTTTCCATTAAGAGGAAAGCTAAAAGCCTTACAACTGAATTGACAGATCGTGCATCCTCCTCATAATTGACCACAGGTGGAGGCTCCTTGCCCTCGTTCTCCTGCATCTTGTGCTCCAGAATCTCCTTTTGAGAACTAAGTTTAGCCTGTGAGCAGCGCAGAAAGTGCACCATCTGCCTCAGTTCCTCCAGAGACTGCTTCTGACTCAGCAACAACACCATGCTGAAAAAGAAACAACAAAAGTAGTATTTTATTTTGAGTACCTCAACTTAGTTTTGTACCTCAACCAAATTATATCCCGTGTTAATCGGGAGAATTCGGCGAATTCCAGGTGTACTGCTACATCTCTACCATCTCATGAAGATCCCCCCCTCTGAGATTGCTGCAGAGTTCAGTCCATGTATCTCGTCTATTCCAGTTTCCTTAAGGAGCATGCCGTGACCATAAGCGTCAGTGCAGATGGAGAAATGGGAGTAGAAAAATGGAAACAAGAAGTGGCAACTGGTAGGAGCTATAGGGCTAATGATTTATACGCATAATTATTAGGCTAATAATGAACACTAGGCTACGTTGTGAACCTATGCAAAATATCAAAGCATTTTAAAAAACAATATTCTTTTTGAATCGCTGAATAGTCAAAATATGTTTTTTGTAGCTTCTGAGCAGCAGATAAACCAGTCAGCTGTTGCTGCTGTAGATGATGTCTACACTAAGTATGAACCAAAATGTGCATTATACTTCCCTGTATGGAAGAGTGAGATGCTTTTTATTTCAAATTCTTTGCTATTATTTTCTTAATTGATCAACCAATTCTTGAAGTGAAATACTTGTCAATTTAAATGAAATGTTATTTAACTTCTACATGATTTAACATGTTTCCAATAAAAAACAGTATAGCAAGAGCTGAATTGTTTCCTGCATCATGGAACCCGGGCATGAAACTCCCGGTTGAAAAGTGGCCCCACTCTGGTCCTGATCTCAACAGTTAACACCTCCAGTGAAGGTTCCATCCAGAGCCACACTCCAAACACACATACATTTACACATTCAAACATGCCAGGCAGGTAAGTACAACACCTCCAGATGAAGATAAATGAAATAAATCATGCTTCTATTGTTAACAACATTTTGTTGTCCGTTCCCAAATCATGAGGAGAATTTTTCAAAAAATAAAAACTCCTCCTCTTTTAAACAATCTCCGTAGAATTTTGCAGAATGTGTGTAACGTACAAAGAACAACTGATACTGATATGTAATGAAATAACGTTAGTAATATGGGTAAAACTGTTAAATAGAACACTAGACAGACTTCTAGACAAAAAGAGACAGATGGACAGACACAGGGAGGGTTTAGACAGTTTTCTCTTATATGTTTATTATTACACAGATGGTACGGCTCACAGACTATAGCAATTAAAGTGAAACAGACCATGAAATGTGACTACATGCAGGGTAAAAATTTACTGGTTACTTGTCTATATGAGATCTTAAGGGTAGTGTACAGTGGGGAAAAAAAGTATTTAGTCAGCCACTGACTGTGAAAGTTCTCCTACACAGAGAGATGAGAGAGGTCTGTAATTTTCATCATAGCTACACTTCATCTATGAGAGACAAAATGAGAAAAAAAAATCCAGGAAATCACATTTTTTAAGAAATTAATAAGATTTTTAAAGAATTTAATTGTAAATCATGGTGTAAAATAAGTATTTGGTCACCCACAAACAAGCAAGATTTCTGGCTCTCACAGACCTGTAACAACTTCTTTAAGAAGCTCTTCTGTCCTCCTCTCGTTACCTGTATTAGTGGCACCTGTTTGACCTCGTTATCTGTATAAAAGACACCTGTCCACAGCCTCAAACAGTCAGACTCCAAACTCAACCATGGCCAAGACCAAAGAGCTGTTGAAGGACACCAGGAAGAAAATTGTAGACCTGCAGCAGGCTGGAAAGAGTGAATCTACAATAGGAAGGCAGGTTGGTGTAAATAAATCAGCTGTGGGAGCTATTGTGAGAAACTGGAAAGAATACAAACCATGATAATCTCCCTCGATCTGGAGCCCACACAAGATTCATCCCGTGGGGTCAAAATGATCCTGAGAACGATGAGCAAAAAATCCCAGAACTACACGGGTGGACCTGATGAGACCTGCAGGAGAGCTGGGACCCAAGAGGTAACAAAGGGCTACATCAGTAGGAACACACTACGACCCAGAGGGACTCAGGATCCTGCAGTGCCCGGCGTGCCCCCCTGCTTAAGCCAGTACTGTCCAGGCCTGTCGGAAGTTTGCCAGAGAGCATAGGGATGATCCAGAAGCGGATGGGAGAATTATCAGGTGGTCAGATGAAAACGAAAATAGAACTTTTGTTAAAAAAATCAAACTTCGTCGTTGTTTGGAGGAAGAAAGAATGTGAGTTGCACCATACCCACTGTGAAGCTGGGGGGTGGGGGTGGAAACAATCAGGGCTTTGGGGATTGTTTTGCAAGAGGGGACAGGTACGGGACTGGATCCGTGTAAGGGAAGAGAATGTACGGGGGGCCATGTATCGTTCGGATTTTACGCCAAACCTCATTCCTCAGTGTGGAGAGCCTTGAAGATGGAAAGTGGCTGGGTCTTCCAGCATGACATTGATACAAACCACACCGCTCGGACAACGAAGGAGTGGCTCGTAAAAAGCATTTCAAGCGTCCTGGAGTGGACTAGCCAGTCTCAAGACTCAGGCGCCATAGAAAGAAAATGTGTGGAGGGCAGTGGGACAGTCAGTTGTTGCCCAAAAATATGCTTAGAGGAGATCTGCATGGCGGAAGGCCAAAATACCCAGCTACAGTGGTGCAAACATGGTGAAGACTTACGGATACATTGGGACCTCTGTCAGTGCCCAAACAAAGGTTATGTTACAAAGATGGAGTTGTGAACTTTTCGTTATTGACCACATACTTATCCCACTAATTTACAAATAAATTCCTTTAAAAAAATCCTACAATGTGATTTCCTGGATTTTTTTTTCTCATTTTGTCTCTCATAGTTGAAGTGTAGCTATGATGAAAAGTACAGACCTCTCTCATCTTTCTAAGCAGGAGAACTTGTACAATCAGTAGCTGACTAAATACTTTTTTGCCCCACTGTATGTACCAGCTAATATATTTGTATACTGTGTCTAATAACTGCACTACTTGTATAAAGCAGTTTCAGCAGATGGGGAATAGATTAAACTAAATTTCAGGGATTCTTTTAAAATCTGAGGCCAAGTTGAACACAAATCCCACTAGTACAGTAACTTGCTCAATGGTAGTACAATCAAGTATAAGGCCAAACTAGAGTTAGGAAAGCAAGTCAGACTGAGAGGTAGTGAAAATGTAAGTAAGAAAATGCATGCCCTTGCTAACTACAACTGGTTGGTATTATACAGTCAAACCCCACAGTCCAGATGTTCCTTGTTCATGTAAATGTCTTGGATAACAATGTTCAAATAATGTGAGAACCGTCTAATGGCTAAAATCCCTACCATGTTCTGGCACCTTCAAACCCTTCCTACATTTAGTGATGTCAGTTAATACAGGAGGAGACTTTATGCACTCTCTGGAAGTTAGAGCCAAAATGCCTTACACAGACACCAGTGATGTTAGTTACCTTGTACTGACTCACACTCGGTGTGGAATCTGATTAATAAGGTCTCATTGTTAGCTGGTCATTCAGTGCTTTGGACAACGAGGAGTTACGGCTATTTTACCCCCTTCAAATTGAGGGGGGCACGTCCAAACCCCCAAATTAGGCCCATGGTGTAAATATTTGACATGTTCTCCTGTGTCTATAGCTTTAGAATATTTAGTAACTATAACAACCAGACAGACAAGCTATAAATAAGCTGTAAATACCACAGAAAAGGCAATTAAGTGATGACACTTTAATTACACTTTATAAGGTAAAAATAAAATAAGGCATAAAATCACAAATATAAATGTGAAGCAAAATGGTAATCAAAGTAGCAGCTTAAGACTGTTATTCTACATACTCAGACTTCTTCTCACAACTTTTGGCGTACTCCTCAATTTTGCTCTGCAAGTCTAACATGAGGTCTTCTTTACAGCAGAGAGTCTTCTGAGTCTGCAAAAGGTCCTCGGTCGTAGACTTTAACCTGAACACAGTCACGCTATGTTAATGCTGGGCAGGGGTGATTTGGTCTATTTGTATACTGAAAAGGTTTGTAAGCAACACATTACAAGGTTTTCCTTTTTTGTTCCAAGATGAGACAAACTCACATTGCTTGTAAACTTTCTGCTGTAAGATTATTCCACAGAATCTCATTGGCTTGAAGATTCTCTGTTTCCTCCAACAGTGAAACATCAAATTCAACATAAGGTTCTTTGGTTGCAGGTGACCTAGGAAAAGGATAGGATGCAGGATAATATAAATAACAGAAATCATAATAGTAGTAGTAAACCCATGAGCATTATTCATTCGTTCAATCATTCATTATCTTATCTGCTTAATCATGATCGGCAGCATTAGTTATTCCCATGTACAAATCCTTTTACATACCCATACACTTCGATAAAAGGATCATACTCTGATGCAGGATCAATTTGTTCAATAGAAGTATGTATTTCTTTGTGGACTTTCACTATTTCATCTGTTAAAAGGCTGGTGATTTCACTGTACTCTTCAAGAATCCCCTTCCTAAAAAGCAAAAGCAAAACCAGAGCATCAGTAAAAGCACATGTTGCACAGAGGTCATGTCTTTCAAGTATCCATGTAAAGCCAAAGAACATAAAAATGTGTGTGTAAATGCACCCAACACACATTTATGTCAGACCAAAATCTGATTGCTCAAACCACTTCAGAGGTTGGTTAGAGAATCACTGTAGCCACCCATTAAACCAGTGGGAGTGTCTCACCAACATGCATCTGTCTACCAAAGCCCAACCAAAATGTTAGGACTTGGTGCACTTGATCCATGATGTCAGAGAAAATGCATGGCCAGAGAGTTGGGTACACTTGCATAGTCCACTACAGTTTATGTTGTGTAAAACGGTGTGATACAACCCCGAATCAGAAAACAGTTGGGACGGTATGGAAAATGCTAACTAAAAAACCCTGTGTCTACATTTACTCTGACCTTTATTTCATTGCAGACAGTAAGAACCCAAGATATTTCATGGGTTTTGTTCTGGTCAACTTCATTTCATTTGTTAATAAACATCCATTCCTGAATTTGAGGCCTGCAACACATTCCAAATTTCCAAGGACAGAGGACAATTTAGAGCTATTAATGATTTTAAAAATTAAATAATGGTGTTATTTCAAACAGATGATGTCAACAGGTGATTGTAATCATGATTTGGTACCAAAGCAGCTTCCAGGTAAAACTGAGTCTTTAAGGAGTAATGATGGCCGGAGGATCTCCAGTTTATCAATGTTTATAAATGTATTAATGTGTAAGGAAATTATTGGAACGATATTCAATATAAATATCCTTTCAGGGCAATTTGCAGGGGATTAAAGGAGACGTGAAGGCACGGATGGGGCTGTTATAATTAATGCATTGACAATAACATTTCTGAGACATTGAGAGCTATAAATTATATTCAACTTATTAAGCTTTTGTGAAAATATAACGGTTAAGAGATGAAATAATCATGGAATTGGCCATTTAGAATATTTAAAAACTGTCTCAATTTCAATTTCTTAAAGGAAAAGTAGCAGTTCTTAAATTAGATGAATGTATAAAGTCAATAGCCACACGATGTGGACATGTGACATTTCATTAAAGGGGATATATTATGTAATATGCACTTGTCAATGCTTGTGCACATATATCTGGGTATCTGGAGTGCTCATGAGCCTATGAACTGTGAGACCAGACAACTCAGCCATTGTTTTGTAGGACGCCTGTTCTGGAAATGTGGGATTCAAAAAGCCATTCAGATCTTTCTCATTAAAATTACACCATCCCTCATTTGTGTAAATGACGCCTACAGTTGTGAAGGCATGCACTATATAGATATTGTAAATGCTACATCATTCCATTCTAACATATACAATTTCTATACTTTTATTCAAGTCATGGAAATGGAATGGAAATAATTTTGGGCCCTTGCTTACATGTTTTGGTCTTTCCTGTGGACAGCAGATTTCCTTCACATAAACACACAAACTTCCGTCACATGGAACACGAGATAACAGCTTGCACTTGTTTCTTATAAAAGATCCTAATACAATTTATATTTTCCATTAAATGCCTTGGCAGCCCTTTATCAGACATCACAATGATGAATTGTGAGCTCAAACTGTAATGGAAATAAAACCCAGCAATTGCCAGAAGTGCTAATATCCGAGTCATTAGGTAGCTCTGTCCATAAACACACAGCTTGTGGGCTGATTTTTGCTTCCTACATAGAACACCATATAGGCTGCTAGCTATAGGACCTATTCATTTACTTATTTATTAATCTCTCATCAAACAGGTGGATAATGCACACTATTAAACCTGTACAAAGTACATTTGTGAAGGAAAAATACCTCAAAGTAAATATACATTCAGATACTTTTAGAAAAAATGTACTATTATTAAATTTGTAAGTACATTAGACATTAGTACATTAGTAGAGTACTGTTTGATCTCTCATCGCATCTTGACCATTTCGGCAGCCTTTGACACCACAAGATCCCTTCCATCCTCTCCAGCCTTGGAATCACAAGCTCATCCAAGCAATGGCTTGATTCCTACCTGGACAGACGTTCATATCAGGCATTGTGGAGAAATTCCACATCTGCACCGTATGACCTCTCAAATGGTGTCCTACAGGGCTCTCCTCTTTTCTCTCTCCATGTCAGTTCTCTCAGTAAAGTCAGAATCTCCCATGGCTTCTCCTACCACTGTTATAATGGTGACACTCATCCTCTCGTTTCCTCCATCAGATGTGCATATCTGTAGAGAATCTTAGCATGGATGTCTGTTCATCATGTAAAGCTGAACTGTAACGATCCTGAAACTTTTTTTTTTTTTTTATCTTATTGTTCCTCTCCTTTATGGCTTGCTTTTAATCTATATCAGCTCCTAACACGGTTTTAGCTGGATGGTATTCTTGGTCTGTTAGCTATTTGTGCTGGCATGAGGTAATGTCTACTGAGAGGAACACAAAGTAAGTCGCTCCAGATAAGGACATCTGTGACTTGTTGTAAATCCAAATAAATAAAAAGCTAATGTGAAAAAATAGAAGTTTTTTTTTTTTTTTTACATATATACAGTGCCTTGCAAAAGTATTCGGCCCCCTTGAACTTTTCAACCTTCTGCCACATTTCAGGCTTCAAACATAAAGATATGAAATTGTAATTTTTTGTGAAGAATCAACAACAAGTGGGACACAATCATGAAGTGGAACGAAATTTATTGGATATTTTAAAACTTTTTTTAGAAATAAAAAACTGAAAAGTGGGGCGTTGCAAAAATTATTCGGCCCCCTTTCCTTTCAGTGCAGCAAACTCACTCCAGAAGTTCAGTGAGGATCTCTGAATGATCCAATGTTGACCTAAAATGACCTGATGATGATAAATAGAATCCACCTGTGTGTAATCAAGTCCTCCCGTATAAATGCACATGCTCTGTGATAGTCTCAGAGTTCTGTTTAAAGTGCAGAGAGCATTATGAAGACCAAGGAACACACCCAGGCAGGTCCGAGATACTGTTGTGGAGAAGTTTAAAGCCGGATTTTGGATACAAAAGGGATTCCCAAGCTTTAAACATCTCAAGGAGCACTGTGCAAGCAATCATATTGAAATGGAAGGAGTATCAGACCACTGCAAATCTACCAAGACCCGGCCCGTCCCTCTAAAAACCTTCAGCTCAAACAAGGAGGGGGGGGGAAGACTGATCAGAGATGCAGTCAGAGGCCCATGATCACTCTGGATGAGACTGAGGTGATCTACAGCTGAAGGTGGGAGACTCTGTCCATAGGACAACAATCAGTCGTACACTGCCACAAATCTGGCCTTTATGGAAGAGTGCAAGAAGAAAAGCATTTCTCAAAGATATCAATAAAAAGTTTGCCACAAGGCCACCTGGGAGACACCAAACATGTGGAAGAAGGTGCTCTGGTTCAGACGAACTTTTTGGCCACAATGCCAAACGTTATGTTTGGCGTAAAAGCAACACAGCTCATCACCCCTGAAACGCACCATCCCCACTGTCAGACATGGTGGTGGGCAGCATCATGGTTTGGGCCTGCGTTTTTCTTCAGCAGGGACAGGGAAGATGGTTTACAATTGATGGGAAGATGGATGGAGCCAAATACAGGACCATTCTGGAAGAAAACCTGTTGGAGTCTGCAAAAGACCTGAGACTGGGGAGGGAGATTTTATCTTCCAACAAGACAATGATCCAAAACATAAAGCAAAATCTACAATGGAGTGGTTCACAAATAAACCATCCAGGTGTTAGAATGGCCAAGTCAAAGTCCAGACCTGAATCCAATCGAGAATCTGTGGAAAGAGCTGAAAACTGCTGTTCACAAACCCTCATCCATTCCAACCTCACTGAAGCTCCAGCTGTTTTTGTAATAAGGAAGAATGGGCAAAAATTTCATTCTCTCAATGTGCAACACATGATTAGAAGACATACCCCAAGAGACTTGCAGCTGTAATCGCAGCAAAAGGTGGCGCTACAGAGTATTAACGCAAGGGGGGCCGAGTAATTTTGCATGCCCCACTTTTCAGTTTTTTATTTCTAAAAAAAGTTTTAAATATCCAATAAATTTCATTCCACTTCACGACTGTGTCCCACTTGTTGTTGATTCTTCACAAAAAATTACAATTTCATATCTTTGTTTGAAGCCTGAAATGTGGCAAAAGGTTGAAAAGTTCAAGGGGGCCGAATACTTTTGCAAGGCACTGTATACAAGTTGTCAATTTCATCCAAAAAAAAAGTTTTATTAAACCAACAGTTGTAGTAACTAAAGTGATCACTGGTGCCATTACTGTATATTTTCCTGAAAACCTTTGTCTTAATATCTGCATTATTATTTACGCTGTGGCAAGGTAGGGTGGATACCAATGACCTATTTTGTAGAAATCTTTCATTTTTGTTGTTGAACTAAACAAAGGGAAAAATCAGTACATATTACATTAAGGAATTATTTTGGAAAATAGCTGACATTATGAAAGTTTAAACAAGAGCAATGGCCCAAATATCAAATGCTACAATGAAACTGGATGTTATGAACTGGTTGCTATGAAGATTGCACCAGGAAAGGAAGAGCACATGCCATCTCTGCAGCAGATGGCATTAGCCTAAGAAACTGCCAGCTAACAGCACCACACATTACAGCTGAAAAAAAGGTCCACTGAGCTCTAGCAGCAAACAAGTCTCAACATAACATATCTGATTTTTACTTCATTGTCTCAATGCATTTTTTGCAACTGTAAGGTAAAAGCAATACCTGAAACTAAGGAATATGCATTAAATCAGGTGTGTCTAATCAAAGAAAGAGAGAAAAATGTATATCTTGTACATTTCACCTTGTTTATATCAGCCCACAACTGATAAAATGTTACATCTCTAATGTGCGAATTTAAACAAGAGCTAACCCCAGTCACCACTTTGCTAGCTTGCTGTAATTGGCAATAACCTATAACTAATTCCACTGGCTATATAAGAAGCATGTTCAACATACTACAGCACAACAGACTTAGATAAGGAGTCTCAGCAGAAACAGAAGCAGAGGGAAATTAAAGTAGCCATATAGCAGACAGATGGAGACCCGGGGAGTGATATGCCAGGTGGTGGAGGTGGTGGTGAGACATAGAGAAACTTGCTGGTTAAAAAGGGACATTGTAAAGCAAACCTTCCAGGCATATAAAGATACGAGGTGTGCACCATTCCCGTAGCCTAACTCCAGGTCATGAGGAATACATTAGGAATAACGATCCTCTACATGAACCTATGGTACAGGGGCATTGAGACACTCTGGCATCACCTTCTATGGCATCATGCAGTAGTGATGTGGACAAGATGTCTGAGCAAGACAAGGTCGTGTCTGAGCAAGTAAAGTCCCGTCCCTGCCTGCACCCTTTAAAAGATGTTACAGTGTTTGTGCCAGTGAGCTCAAAAAGGAGCTGGTAATGGAGCTAACAAAAAATCATGAGCTTTTTTATTTGTATATGTTTGTTAGGTTGCTTCATTATCCAAGATGGTAGAAACAGAAATGAAGGACAGAAAAACATAATTGGCAGGGGTGGGATTATGGGTTATAAGGCATGGGGGGGACAGAAGTACTGTTTGATGAGGAAGGTCTTCAGAAGAACTGAAGGCGAGATGTTGGGGCAAGGAATTCCAGAGCCTGAGGAGCTATAGAACCTCCCATTGAGAAGAGTGTAGCATAGGTAAGGCTGGGTATTGTTCACATTTTATCGATTTAAATTTCAATCGATTTAAAATTTTGATTCCAAAATGGTGAAAAAAAGAGCCAAATGTTTAGGTATAAAGAATAGATTTATTTTTTAGATTTCAAATTCAAAAGTAATCATTTTTACTTTCTTCTTCCCATTTAAACCCATTATAATTGAAAGCTTAATGTGGCTTAATGTACTAAAGCAGTTACCTAGGAACTGGAGATATGTTACCTACTGGAGCAGTTGCCTACTGGAGATATGTGCTCTCTACTGCTGCAATGATTAACATGTGGTCCAAAGGTGAAAGTAAGATGGGCATACTGCCGAAGCTCAATGTCATGTGGTGCTTCAGATCCTTTGCCATTTCAGGAGGTGAAGCTTCCTTTACAACAGAACTTGGAGCTAACCTTTTGAGTGCTTTTGAGCACCCATTTAATACTATAGCAGAGTATATCAAAACAGAACCACGTAATGACATGACACACTGGCCTTGGCAGATATGTCTCCTTACTACAGACAGTATTTGGCACTAATAGCAGTCATGTTCTTAAAGGAAAACTGCATTAGTAGGAACTGATAAGTGGAATCAGAATTCTGTTTTGTTAATGGCTATCTGGTATTTGGAATTTTGGAACCGGTTCCAAATCAGAACTGGGTTTCAATACCTAACCCTAAGCTTAGGGGACAGTGAGTAGCCTGCCAGAGGACTAGAAGGTATGCAGGAGCTCTCCAAGACATACCAGGGCCAGACCATGAATGGCTTTAAAAATAATGAGCAATATTTTACACTTAATAGGAGAAGCTACTGGTAAGTAGTGTAGCTGTATATTAGGGCTGCAACAACGAATTGATAAAATCGATAATAATCGATTATTAAAAGCGTCGACAACGAATTTCATTATCGATTCGTTGTGTCACATGATTTATGTCCCCCACCTTATCATATCCGCTTACGTTACCTGCGGCACTTCATGCTGGAAAAAACAGTACGAGCGATTGAACGGAGCGAGGCGGAGCCGACGCGGAATCTTCAAAATAACTTAGCGTTAAGAATTAAATAAATTATGACCGACACAGACAAGAAAGTTCGGCTTAAGTCCTCAAAAGTGTAGGAACATGTGTAACATGCAAGCTTTGCAAAATGGATCTGACCGGTGCTGATACAGCCCTCGAAACGAAATGAAAACATTAGTGATGGGAATTTCGGCTCTTTTCAGAGAGCCGGTTCTTTTGGCTCGGCTCACTAAAAAAGAGCCGGCTCTTCGGCTCCCAAGGGCTCTTTAGATTTTTGTAGCTTAAATTTATTACCAAATATGTGTTGTAAATAAATGAATTACTAATGTAAAAACACATTAATATCCAATGTTTGTTATTATTAATATGGTTTTATTATTTATTACTCAATGGAAACACAGTAAAATAAAATACAAAAAACGAAGACCCATCTCAGTTACAGGTCCAATCTCGGTCTCAGGTCTCTGACTATGTGGATATTATTTGTAAATTTGCAAAACTATATACAGGGAAACAAGAACATCATCAACCAAACATCACTCAACAAAATCTAAATAAAAATGTGCAAAAAAAGAAAAAGCAACATCCAGGTTACAGTTTTTAATAAAGATTGTCATAAAAAAAACCTCAAGAATCTCATCTTTGAGGGGTTGATCCTGCTTCTCCCTTCTGTTATGATCTGACCTGTTTTAGAAAAGATTCTCTCTGAGGGGATAATATATATATATTAGATTAATTAGATTAGATTCAACTTTGTCATCTTTCTTGTCATTACATGTAGTTTAGCATCTAACCAGAAGTGCAATAAGCAGCAATGTGTCGGAATGTACAATAAATAAAAAAATATATAAACCGGCTCACAATCAGGAACCGGCTCCTGTCGTTCATCTCAAAGAGCCGACTCTTAGAGCCGGATCGGTCACACATCACTAGAAAACATGCTGCAGTCACCGATGAGGATGAAGGGAGCTCAGCAACAGCGTAAGTCACCACAATATCCCGAGTTTGTTCCGTTTTGAAGTGAGGAAACGTAACGGCGCCCTCACATTATGCGAACGAGAATAGCATGCTTGTTAGCTGGATAATGACAGTTATGGAGTTAAGAGGCAGATATCCTATATTGGCCAGGTTAGCCAACTCCTATTTATGCATTCCTGCTACTTCAACACTGTCTGAGCGTTTATTTTCTGTGGCAGGAAATATAGTCTCTAAAAAGAGAGCCAGCTTTAGCCAGGAGCATGTTGACATGCTAACATTTTTGGATTGCAATGCAAAGTTCCTAAAGAAAGAGCGTGAATGTAGTGTTTGCATCAGAGATGCACTTATTTTTCTTTATTATTTAATTTGTTATTTTAATTTATTAATAAATTTAATTCATTATTATTCATTTATTGTAAGCACTTGTTTGCTCTGTTATTTAATGTTCTAATTCTGAATAAAGACATGGAAAGATTTTTTTTTTTAACCCGATTCATCGATTAATCAAAAAAATAATCGACCGATTAATCGATTATTAAAATAATTGTTACGTTTACAGCATTTAGCAGATGCCCTTATCCAGAGCGACTTCCAATTGATACAGTCTTACAATCCAAGCAATTGTGGGTTAAGGGTCTTGCTCAAGGAGCTTGGCAGAGGTGGGATTTGGACCCTCGACCTTCTGGTCCAGAGTCCAGTACCTTAACCACTAGACTACCACAGTAGTATTAACAAAAGTCCATGATTTATGTCTATAGTGCTTTATTTTTTATTTTACTTTATTTTTTTTTTTACAATGGAGCCTTATCTCGAAGCAGCTTTAAAAGCGGGACTTTAAAAGCAAGCCTATTGTGACAGTGGAAAGGAAACATTCCCTAAACGTTATAAGGAAGAAACCTTGAGAGGCCCAAGACTCAAAAAGGGATCCAACCTCCTTCTCCAGCTTAAATGTTATATGTTATAATTAGTTCTCTAATTAATAAGTTTTATAGTAATTGTTTAAATAACCAGAAGCTAAATTTTTGCTAATATTAATAGAGAACATATTTAAATGTATTAATTAATATAGAGTATAATACATTGTAGACTAGTATTTTAGAATAACTGTAATATATAAAAGCATAAATAAAATAGAGAATATAAAGCTATAGCATATAAGACAATAGTGAAAAATAAATAAAATATTGAAAAAAATAATGTAAAAATATGCATATCAGCATTATTTAGTCCAGTACACAGAGTCAGTGTAGGTTCTCGTGCTGAGAACGTTCAATGGCATGGCATGCTCAGTCAATTGGAGAACGGAGGGGGTTACTGCCCTCTGATGTGGCTCTTACTAACGGTGTAACTGCTGGAACCGATGACGGAAGAACCACTTGAGTAAAGCCAGAGTGGTAGAACATCTTAGTGTGTGACTGGAATGGAAGAACATGCCAAACCTGTGTTTGGCATCATGAGCAGCGAGTGCTGTCCAGAGATGAGACACGTTATGTGGATGGAAAAAAGGCTGATGAAGTTAATGACTTAATATGAACCACTAAGGTAAGTGAGGAATCAATCTTTACTCCCAGGTTTCTCATATCTAGTGAAGGCTTCTTCAAAACATGTCGGGAGTGAATGTAGTGACATGGTTCTTAGATCCCACTAACAATTAGATCTAAACTACCAGAGACTGGGCTACAAAACTAGGAGTACATGTGGTGCTGACCTATAGCCATTGGCATAAAAATGGAAACTAAGATGACAGTTTAGGATTATTTGGGATTCGAATTTTATTTCCTTCAAATCATGTGGGACTGTGGTTGCCAGAAGGTCCAGTGTTCAAATCCCACCTCTGCCAAGATGCCACGATCGATATTCTGAGCTGAAAGTCGATGTAGTATATTGTGAAAATAAATATCGCGATATACTGATGAATTGATGTTTTGCACAGCCCTAGTGAAAGGAATGGTGGACAATGTTTACCAAGAGCAACAATTTACTCTCTTTCTGCTGTCTCTCTGATATTCTGTTCCTGAGATACCAACTAATCAAAGATGTATTTCATGACTTAGTGTGAGAGACAGCACAGAGATCCAGAAGAAGGATGTCAACTGCAACACTACAAGGTTGCAATTGACATCCTTTGTCTACACACTACACATCAGGTCTTTTACAGCATTTAAGAGAGCTAATTCAGTGCCAGGCTACAGTACAGAAACCAAAAATATGAAATGTAAAGTTTGCAATACCTTATGTTTTTTAACATTTCCCTTTTATTACTTAGATGAAGTGAAACATCTACATGCATGAATTGATAATAAAAGTAGACATTAAAGTGGTTAGAACTCAAAATTTCCACCATAGATCTGCTTCAAACATGGTGTGGACATTCAGCAGATATTCCAGAGTAGATTCGAGTTAAATGAATGATGTATTATAAGATCTAATGAAGATATAAGCTCAGGTCTACATGCATGCATTGATAAGAACAGTATACAGAATAGGGGGCACCAAAACTCAATTTCCATCAAATAAATGCTTCAAACTCGGTGTGGACATTCATGAGATATTGTACAATAGGATAAAGTTGGAATAAATAATATGAGCTTTATTAAATATACAAGTCTGGAAGATCAGATCTATGTGCATTTATTCATTTTTCAATGCAATTACAGTATTACAGTATAAGTTATGTTATCCGAATACTCCTTAAAGATAGTATGGACACTTTTTAGACAAAGTGAAATATATCCACGCCGTGAACTGGAAACATATTTTAATCCTGATTTTATTCTCTGAAATATGGGGTTGAACATAATGATGTTAGAAAGCGTTGGAAGAGTACTACCTTAATACCGCTAGAATAAGAGCTCGAGCCATTTAGGTGCGGATAGCTTCAGTATGACATGCCTGCAGATTTTGTTTCCAACTTGTTCTATGTTTACCGGAGATGGTCGCCCCACACGGTTTACAAAGATCTAGTTTTCTTTGACATCAAATGTGCCAATATATCGACTCTCTGCTCTCCGCAACTCAACAATGTGTTGGCATAGTCGAGTTGGTTTCATGAGACACAGTCCAGAGGCTACAGTCGTCCCAGGGTCAGACCAAATGTGTGCGTTTTACCACATTACTGATATACTAAAGTTACAATTGGATCTTTTCCTGACTTGTTCCTACATTCCACAAAATTAAATCAGATCCGTTTGGATGTCGTCTCTGCCAAACATTTCGTCTCATTTTTATTCATTGACAAAAGTGTCCATTCAAATCGTTCTAGTTCTCGTCATTTTTCATTAATTTTAAGTTAGTCATCATCTCGTTTCGTTAGAAAAAATGGGCCGTTGACGAAAACTATGACGAAAATCATTTGTCAACGAAATTAACACTGCTCAGCGCAATTGTTTAAACTTGTCGAGCTGCGTGACTTGTTTCAGCTGAAGCTCAATCCACGATTCAGGTTCACAACAGCACTCAGAGAAGATCTCCACTGTTTATTTTATTTTTGCCATTGGTGACGTAGTGTCTATTTAAATGTTTAATGGTGCACCATGGGTCTGAGAGTAACGGAATTTCAATCCTCTTTATGTCTTGGACATATTTCAGTTTTTGACAATAAAGTTGACTTTGACTTGTGTCTACAGTGATGTTTTACTGTCTAATGTAAGTGTTTTAAACATTAACATACTTATCATTACTTATAATAGTATCCTTTCCATATCTCCACTACGATACAGTACAGACCGCTCTACCAAACAATAGTTAAACTTCCAGTTCATGATACGTTTAACTTATGACAGATTTATTGGAACATTTCCCCATCATAAATCAGGGAGCACCTGTACAGTACAACTCCAATAATGCATGTAATGTCTTATACAGGGTGGATTTACTGGGGGTCTGGAACGGATTCATTCAATGTTATTAAACATTATTCCTTATTGGCAAATTTGCTCTGTACTCATCGTTTTCGGTTCTCGACAAGCCTTCTGGAACAAATTAAGTTACCACTGTATCTCAATGCACCTTACATGCTTCCCATAATCTGGAGTCACATTTTAAATAGTTGTTCATGTCCTTAATCATTTAAGGCAGGAAAGTTTATTTTCTATTAATAAAGTGAGATTAAAGCTATGAGATGTGACCATTAAAAACAGCATAAAAGGAAATGTGCACACAACATGCCGTGCTCTTGTAATTATGGTGATTCCTACAGGAACTCTGAAGGAGAACTATTTTCAGGAAAAATAACCTAGATTGACTAGACTATGGTTGCTGAGTGCCAAAACTGGTCAAAAACCAATCATTCAGTTTTTACTGTATATGACATAGAATACCATTCTTTAATTGCAAAAAGATGATATACAGCAAGCCATTGGTTCAGATATGTGGATGACACCTGGGTTAAAATGAAATCTACCACATTTCACCGACCACATCAACTCAGTGGACAGACACATTAAGTTCACCAGGGAGGATGTGAAGAATGGCAGGTTAGCCTTCTTGGATTGTGAGGTTGTGATTGGAGATGGGGGACGATTGAAAGTCGATGTTTACCGTAAGCCAACACATACGGATCAGTACTTAAGGTTTGACTCTCATCATCCACTGGAGCACAAACTAGGAGTCACCAGGACACTGTACCACCGAGCAGACAGCGTCCCCACTGACACAGCGGCCAAGGATGGAGAGAAATCTCACATTAAGCAGGCTCTGGGAAAATGTGGTTATCCGAACTGGGCCTTTGTCAAAGCCGGTAAGATGCCCAAACAGTGCTCCAGCAGATCGACGAGAGGAGAACAACAACCGCAGTCTAAGCGTAAACCAGTGGTGATTCCATATGTGGCAGGAACATTGGAACAATTGAGACGCATCTTTGCCAACACCGTGTCTCGGTGGCTTTCAAACCCCAAAACACGCTACGCCAGAAAATGGTCCACCCCAAGGATCGGGTCCCCCAGCACAAACAGAGTAATGTAGTGTACGCTGGTTTTCCCGATGTACAATTCCTGGCAATCCACCCAGCACTTAACAAACAGCCACTGGCGAAACGGATGGCACAACATAGAAGAGCGCCCTCATCAGGTCAGGACTCTGCGGTTTACACCCACCTACAGGCCAGTGGCCACTCTTTCAAGGATGAAGACGTGCAGATCCTTGATAGGGAGGAACGATGGTTTGAACGCAGAGTAAAAGAAGCCATTTTTGTAAAAAGGGAACGTCCATCCCTGAACCGAGGAGGGGGGCCTCAGAGGTACACCTCTCACCATCTTACAACGGAAGCCATCGCAGCCCTTCCCCAATCCTGTGTGAATGGCACACGTGGCCATTGTCGTAATGGCTATGTCCATCTGCATATTAAACTGGTCACGGTTCCCTTGTTTATGCAATGGTGCTGGTACCAGTCGTTATGCAAAGGGTGCTGTATATAAGATTGGGGAAGTTTTCCAACTGCTGAGACTGAAGAATTCACTTAGATGAGTGATTGAAACGTTTCTCTCCAACAAAAATCTATGTCCAGATGAACAGATTCAACTTCTGGGATATACAGCAAGGTAACAAGATATGACCTAAACCAACACTTTATCACTTTTCAGTGATTTTAGTTTAATGAGAGTTACTATTGAGAAAAAAGGCACACAACATACAGGGTATTGCGCCAACAAAATGCATTACATTCTGTGAGACAGGTCACTGATGAAAGGGTCGTTGACCAGAAATTACCTGTCATTGGTCTTTTTATGTACTGTAATGTAAAAGATAAAGTGCAACTGTAATTGAAAGGCTTAATTGTAGGTGATTTCAATATTCACTTTGACAATGAGCAGGATCCACTTAAAACTGTGTTCGAGTCCATCTTAGAATCCATGGGTATCACTCAGAATGTGATGGGACCAACCCACCGCTGTAATCATACTTTAGATCTAATATTAACATTTGGTATCAATATAGATAACCTTGATGTTTTCCCGCAAAGTGATTTGATTTCAGATCATTATCTTTTAGTATTTGGGCTATCTCTAATAAATAAAATCCCTTCTGCCTCGTTATCACAATAAGCGCACTATCACATCTGCTACTCCAGCTGCGTTTATTAAAAACCTACCAGACTTGAAATGTAATACACCTACGGAGTTCATTCATCTTGAGTGTGTAAATAACCAATTAGAATATGTGCTTCGCTCAACCCTGGACATGATTGCTTCTGCTAGGGTCAAACGCATTAGAGAAAAAAGGCTAGCACCATGGTATAATGACCACACCCGTACCTTAAAGCAAAGAACATGGCATCTAGAGCGCAAGTGGAGACATAGTAAATTGGAGGTATTTAAGATTGCCCAGAGGGACAGCATGGCAGAGTATAAGCATGCCCTCACTAAAGCTAAAGCTGCATACTTCCCCTCAATCATAGAGAAAAATAAGAATAATCCAAGATTTCTCTTTAATACAGTCTCCAAATGAACAAAAAACCCTACAGAAAGTAATTCTCCCGTTCTGTGCAATTTTAACAGTAATGCTTTCATGACTTTCTTTAATGATAAGATAGAAAACATTAGGCATAAAACTCGATGCTCATCACATCACCAAACTATTCAGCAACCTTCCAGATGCAGCACTATTGAAGACATCTGTACAATTAGCTTTAAATCAAGATTAGAATCTTTTACCCCAATTACTAATACTGAACTATCCGCACTGATCAGCTTGTCTAAGTCATCCACATGTTTATTAGATCCAATTCCTACACGTTTACTCAAATAAGTAATACCTAGTATTATAAAGCCACTGTTAGTTATTTTAAATTCATCCCTTACCTTTGATTATGTGCCCAAACCCTTTAAGTCTGCCGTTATCAAACCACTGATTTAAAAAGCCAATCTTGACCATTGTGTGATATCTAATTATGGACCAATTTCAAATCTACCGTTTCTGTCCAACATCTTAGAAAAAGCCGTCTATCAGCAGCTCTGCAGTTACCTCCAAAGAAATGGTATTTATGAAACATTTCAGTCTGGCTTCAGGCCCCATCATAGTACTGAAACAGCATTAATTAGGGTACTAAAGGACTTGTTAATGTTCTCAGATAAGGGATGTGTTTCTTTTCTTGTTCTGTTAGATTTAAGTGCAGCATTTGACACTATAGATCATGATGTCTTACTAAACCGACTAGAAAATACTGTAGGTATTAAGGGATTACCTACAGTCCGACAGGAACCAGTTTGTTCATATAAATAATCTAAGGTCTAAGCTCTCAAAAGTGAAGTATGGCGTGCCTTAGGGGTCAGTGCTTGGCCCGCTTTTATTCTCTCTGTACATGCTGCCACTAGGCTCAGTTATTCGTAAACATGGCATTAGTTTCCACTGCTATGCAGATGATACACAGCTGTACATATCAGCCAAACCTAATGACAGCCTTACAATCAACAAAATTGAGGACTGTGTAAAGGAAATAAAAGATTGGATGTTATTTAATTTTCCTCTTACTTAAAACTCAGATAAAACTGAGGTGCTATTAGTGGGACCCAAGGCTGTGAGATGACAGGTTAGCTACGAATCTATCCTAAAATTAGATGGTTGTCCAGTATTGCCAGTCCGTCTGTAAAAAACTTAGGGGGTCACATTTGATTCAGATCTCTCCCTTTGATGGCGCACTTAGCAGACATCACTCGAATTGCTTTCTTTCAATTACGTAATATGGCTAAACTTAGAAATTCCTCTCTTTTAATGATGCAGAGAAAACTTGTTTCATGCGTTTATACCTCACGGTGGATTACTGTAACGCCTTACTTACTGGATATGCTCTAGTAAATCTATAAATAAACTTCAGTTAGTTCAGAATGCAGCTGCCTGAGTGCTAACTCGAACTGCTACACATGGCATCAGTGATTGTTAATAGACACTGTGCTCTTAATCAATAACTAATTACATGATGTTCATCTGCTGCAGCTCCACTCAAGCTGCTTCCGTCATCAGCTCCAGCCCCACCATACCCGGGCCACTTAATGCCGATGTGCATACTTCACATTTTATTTTAACTTTGACTCCATGACTTTAGTTCGCTCTTAGATTTATCATCTACGCCGCCCAAGGAGGTTGGGTCCCTTTTTGAGTCTTGGTCCTCCCAAGGTTTCTTCCTAGAATTAGAGAGTTTTTCCTTGCCACTGTCGCCCTAGGTTTGCTCAATTTGGGATTGGACGTAGTTATTAGGAGATAATCTAAACTTGTAAAGTTGCTTTGAGACAGTGCTCCATTGTAAAAAGCGCTATATAAATAGATCTGACTTGACTTGACTTGAACTTCACAAGGCAACTGAGAACAAACACAAAATGGGTGAAAACCTAAAATGTTATACACACACACTAACCCTGTTGTATTTATGGACATTCACAGTCATTCTAAAAACACAGTCAATGTAATGCCATGACCCTGTGTGGTAGGATGGTATGATGGACCTGATACTTTTGTTTGATGGAAGCCAAAAATGCTTTCATAGACAGTATTACAAACAACACAAAAGATCAGCCAGTTAAAGCAGAGACTCAACGAGTGAATGTGAACCAGTTTCTATAGCTGCAGGTTAGAGAGAATATACAGGTAATGGGGAGGACAAACAAAGGCGTACTACTTACAATAGGACAGGAACATACACTACTGAACACCATTCACAGCTTGTTACAAATAAGCAGCAGTAAGTAATCCACACATACATGAGTAACTTAAACAAAAAGTCAAGTTCGAACAGTCTCTTGTCCAAACGTGAGATAACGAGGTATTTAGACACACACACACACACACACACACACACACACACACACACACACACATGAATGATGGACTTCCTGCTGTTAATTTCCTGCCTCTGCTCGTGGATCCGCAGCGCTGATTGGCTGTTCACAGCCACAATGTCCAGAGTTAACAGACAGATCTTTATTTCCTATTACAGTTTCCTATAATTGCTGAGACCTCGGGCTAACATGCTGGCTACTTACAGCATTTACTAAGTCAAATGCTAAGAAAGCCACAAGCACAGTCATGCCAACGCTACAGTCATCATTTCTAAAGATTATATTACCTTACTAAATGAAGGCGCTTTCCTGAGCTGGCACACACATCATGCAATATACACTCCGAAACACCATTTAGCACATAATTCACATAATTTGAGAAAGGAGAGCACTCTTTCATGAAAACAGCTAGAAGATCTGTTTTGGTAGAATGAGGCTGGGTTTGTTTCTCCCACTGCACTCTTTTACAGGTAACTTCATCTACAGTTTAATCACATATGAATATGTGCATGTATATGATGAATATATACATGCACAGGGTCGTGGGAGAGCTGGTGCCTAGCCGGCAGCACAGACCGCAAGGCAGGAACACAACTAGACAGGTCGCCAATCCATCGTAGGGCACATGCGCTCGCACTTTCATACACTGGAAACACTTTAGCCTAACACACATGCCTTTGGACTGTGGGAGGAAACTAGAGTAATCCCATGTGGACACGAGGAGGACAAGCAGACTCCACATGGAAAGGACACAGTCCGCTCCACCTGGGATCGAACCCAGGACCTTCTCGCTGTGAGGCGATGGTGCTACCCACCAAGCCACCATGCACTGATTTTTGCTTTTAGATGGCACTTCAGTGTGTTTGAAATTTTGGTTTCAGACAAGACTTTTTAGTGCATTACAAGTGCTCCCTGATTTACGATGGGATTATGTTCCGATAAACCCATGGTGACGTGATTGTATCGCAGCTGGGACACACCGGATATATCATAGCACTGCCTACCTTACGTGCTTTAAAACACTTACCTTAACCTACAGATGGTCAAAACCATTAACAAAAATAATAATGTTATACATCAAGTGATTTAATGAATTATGTATTGGAAGTGAAAAACAAAAACAAAATGGTGAGTCCGTGCTCAGTTCAGTCAGTTGGCTGTTGCCCAAAAAAATATTGTAATTCAAAGTTCAGAATTTGGTTTCTGCTGAATGTGTATTGATGTATATTATGAGATTCCCATCATAAAGTCGAAATACTCTAAACCACTCCACTGTCATCTGAGGAGTGTCTGTTCTACAATATACCTTTAGCGTGTTGGGGAAAATAGAGCAAAGTACTTATTTCTTTATCTTAGTTTCTTGTTTTCTCTAAGGATCTGGAATATATCCAGAAATTCATGGGGCACAGGCAAGCTTGTACCCTGGACATGGCACCAGTCTGACACTCAGCAGGGGTCACTGTTGCAGCTAAAGGGGGAGCTATTTGGCATCTGCTCCTTCAGTCATATCCTGTCCGTGTGTTGTCCAGCCTGGCTAGAGGGTACCATCGGGGCCTGGGTCACCACAGTGGTGGGCTAAGGCACTGCTGTCCCATCACCCGAATGCCCCCAATATGAAGTGACATTACTGTAGTAGAATTACTCAAAGTTGTAGTAAAACTGCAGAAAGGAACGAGCTATTTATTATTTACATCTTCGATTGAAATGAAAAACCCTAACCTTTCATAAACCTGTGACATTAGCTCAAACTGAGAGAACTATTGGCTTATTAACAACAAACATCTAACAACTAACAACCTATACCATGCTATTAGCTTTCCTCACAAAAATATCAAGCAACAATTCATTTCCACCTTCTTCAAATGCAAACATTACAATAAACCTGTATGTCATTCATTCTAAAACCATTAGCATGTTGACGTATGAAGAATAAGTGACATTCTGAGACTCACAAGGTGCTGACCATCTCCTCCTGCATCTTCTGCAATGAATCCAGCAGCAGAGGCAGCATGCTCTCATGATAGTGTTCCTGGTGAAGCTGTGCGCTGCGCACCGCCAGCACATACTGGTTGTGAAAATTGTGCAGCTTCATGGTGGCTTTGTCATAGCGCTCACGAGCCTTCTCTGTCTCTTTACCTGAAGGAGGGACCATACAGGACAGCGATCATACAGTTTGTATTTCTGATAGAAACACTTGTGCCTTATGATTGCTTTTTAAATTGCATGCTGATACTGTGATACCTGAATGTTTTCTTACTCTTCATATGTCTACACACAGATATAACATCAGAGATGAAGCGAACAAAACCACGATCATCATGTTACATCTGCACGTGACGATGGCTGGATGATACCACACCGTAAGTCGATTCTCATACTCAGCAGGTGGGCAGATCGGGACAGCTCTGAATAGTCATTATGAGCAGGTGACTGAGTCAGAGCATCCTCTAAATGTCATGTCTGCCACTAAGCAGTGGGGAGTGCCAGGGCAATGACAACTACCCAGTCTGAACCAAGCTGACACCAGAGCCTCTGTGGTAGACACAAATACATCTGAATACTGGCTATAGTGTAAATAATATGCCCTGTTGGGTATTGGGCTGCTTAATCCACCATCAAATGGACCTACAATGGGTATATGGAGGAATATGGGGAAACATTCACACAAATCCATCATAAGTTAAAACACTTACATTAGCCTACAGTCGGCCAAATCATTAACACAAAGCTTATTTTATAGTAAAGTGTTGAATAATCTCATGTAATTTAGTGAGCAATGGATTGAAAGTGAAAAGTCAAACACTTACTCTATTAATAAACTCCAGGCGCTAGCATAGCTGCTAAGCTAACTGCAGCCTGTGTTCTGGAGCATTTAATTCATGTTTTGCTATCAGTTTCTACTCTTATTAACTAACTTTTTAGGACCCATGGAGAGAACCGAAATTCGACGAGTTCCTAGGTGGTCAAGAACCGAGGTACCACTGTATTTTTATTGGACTTTTTCTTAGTTCGCCAGCACCTTAATTGGTCACGAATGATATTTTATATATAATAGTCCTTTAGTCCATTAGTCCTGTATTAACTACAGTGAAGATTAAAAACTGCCTTAATCCAAGAAGACAAATGTCAGAAAATGGGGCTTAAAATCATTCTATGTCTGAAAAATGCCCATATTCACTGTAATAATATATAATAATGACAAAGTTTGAAACAAACAACCAGGAGCTGTAAAGAGCCTGCCTCTAACCAGACACAACTGTTATTTTACATGAAAGTCAGGGAGGCAACAATTACTCCAACAATGCCAGCTGGAGGTTTAAAAAGATGGCAGCAACAACATCTACAATTGGAGATCTTCAAACTACAATTGGATGCCACCTACACGACAGACCATTTTGAAGATGTGCCAGCAAAAAGCCTTTTCTTTTGTCTGTCAACAAGTGCAAGGTTTCCAGACAGTCCCGGGACTTCCTTAGGGGTTCAGTGAGAAGATGTGGGGAAAAACAGAGCTTTCTGGACATGAGCACTTAAGGTGTGTTTGGTGCGAAAATGACAGTTCTGCACACAAAAATACTAACCTACAATGTTTATTATGAAGGAAGATCTGTGAGGGTTTGTTTTAAAACTTCCAGCAGGAATATTATACTGAACATATGGTTCAATAACCACAGAACCAGGACCCAAACTGTGCTGAGAACCTGTGAGGTAAACTGAAGGAGAAGACTTGGCCTCTTGTGTCACAAGCTCTGCTGTTTAGAATTAGAGATGCACCAACATTATGGCCAACAAAATTTCTCATACAAAAATGTGAATTTCAGCCGAAAGAGGAAAAGGACCAGAGTTTTTGACTGAAAAAGGTTAATGTCCATACAGGCCAGAGAGCAGAAGCAATTACAGATAGCACTGGTTTTTTAGGCTTTAGCTCTGAAAGTGCATGAGTTCGTTCACACTGATTGCTGTTGACAAGGGATTTGAATGGCATAAGACTTGATGATGGAAATACATGACAGGTGAAACAGATCTATATGCTGGCCAATGTCTCATGGTAATGCAGTACATGGTGGTGCATGTTAGAGAGCGAGAAGATCTGGCATGGAATCTGGGAATGCTGGACATGGAAACAGCATGTACAACAGTTACCTGTGACGGAAAATCAAGTGTCAAAATCTAACAGCAACTGTTCGAGAGTGGAATCAATTCACGATCAGCAGAAACACCGGTGATCTGTAATCGCTGCTCATGTGAAGAATCAGTAAGAAAAAAAGTGGGTGTTGTTTAGATGCATCATGTGTCAGAATAATCCAAGGTTCGGTGGAATATCCTGTGCTAGACTTTTAGCTAGAATAAAGGAATTAAACCAAAGAATGACAGGGTGAAACAGAATACGGTACACTGATGAATACAAGCCCTTACCTTTAGAAACCGCCTCCTTGTATTTCTCTTTGGCACAGTGAGCTTCCTTGCTTAGCTGCCTATAGGTGCCCTTCAGCTTTTCAAGGTCAACTTTTGTTATCTGAAAACAAAAACGCACCTAAACATCAGTGCTGCTCTAATAGTAATACCTGATGAATGTTCAGGAATCTGAGGTTTGCCCAAGTACAATATGAGAAGAACCGCAGCAGTTGTTCACGTATTTTTTCAAAATTCGAAAGTTAATAGCAAGATATTGTTTGATGAACAAGACATCAAAATGTGCTTGCCTTATTCAGTTCAGACTCGATCTGCTGGTGAGTACTCTGGTAGCTCTTCCTGACCTGCTGCTTGTCTTTGATCATCATCGTAAGTCGGTGCAACGGGCCAGAGTTCAGTTCTTCAGCATGAGACTTCATGATCTTGCTGAGCTGCTCTGTTTGCTGTACCATCTGAGTCCACGACTAGATGTGAAAACGTACAACAGATAAGATTCATTCATTGTCACTGAAAAGGAAAGCAAAATTAGGTAGCAATTCTGAAGGTGCTCTAACACAAGTCCACAAAGTAAGACTAAGTATAGCAAGATAAACAAGATAAATATAACAGTACAATGTAGTGTGGGAATGTAATGTAAAACAGTATAAAGGCAAAATACAAAACATAAATAAAATGTATAAAGTCTGCACAGCAGCACAAGTATTACATTTGAGGATAATGCACATTTCTGGTTTGTATTCAGAGTCAGTGTTTGGCAGGATTCGGTTCTCTTATGGCTTGGGGTAGAAACTATACTTACAGTGGTGCTTGAAAGTTTGTGAACCCTTTAGAATTTTCTATATCTCTGCATAAATATGACCTAAAACATCAAACGTAGATAAAGAGACAAATGGGACAAATGAGACACAAGTATTATACTTGGTCATTTATTTATTGAGGAAAATGATCCAATATTACATATTAGTGAGAGGCAAAAGTATGTGACCCTCTAGGATTAGCAGTTAATTTGAAGGTGAAATGAGTGGGCACCCTGTTTTATTTAAAGAACAGGGATCTATCAAAGTCTGCTCTTCACAACACGTTTGTGGAAGTGTATCATGGCACAAACAAAGGAGATTTCTGAGGAGCTCAGAAAAAGAGTTGTTGATGCTCATCAGGCTGGAAAAGGTTACAAAACCATCTCTAAAGAGGTTGGACTCCCCAGGAATGGCTGACCAACAAAGATCACTCCAAGAGCAAGGTTGTGTAATAGCTGGCAAGGTCACAAAGGACCCCAGGGTAACTTCTAAGCAACTGAAGGCCTCTCTCTCATTGGCTGATGTTAATGTTCATGAGTCCACCATCAGAAGAACACTGAACAACAATGTTGTGGCATGGCAGGGTTTCAAGGAGAAAGCCACTGCTCTCCAAAAAGAACATTGCTGCTCGTCTGCAGTTTGCTAAAGATCACGTGGAACGAGCCAGAAGGTTATTGGAAGAATGTTTTGTGGACGGATGAGACCAAAATAGAACTTTTTTGGTTTAAAAGAAAAGCGTTATGTTTGGAGAAAGGAAAACACTGCATTCCAGCATAAGAACCTTATCCCATCTGTGAAACATGGTGGTGGTAGTATCATGGTTTGGGCCTGTTTTGCTGCATCTGGGCAGGACGGCTTGCCATCATTGATGGAACAATGAATTCTGAATGATATCAGAGAATTCTAAAGGAAAATATCAGGACATCTGTCCATGAACTAAATCTCAAGAGAAGGTGGGTCATGTAGCAAGACACCGACCCTAAGCACACAAGTCGTTCCACCAAAGAATGGTTACAGAAGAATAAAGTTGAGGGGCGCTAGTAAGCAGGTAATGGAGTAGGCTGGGAATTTAGGGGCTCCACCGAATTTTGTAAATAAATTAGGGTTATTGGTGTTGTGCATGACAGGAAGGCAAGGGACATTTATATAAACTAGTAGGGCCTGCTCCGGTAGCATCTACGCCTCGGTTTCTTCGGATAAATGGCCAAAAATCTACGCCAATATACATACACGGGTAAGAGCATTGCTAGCAGGCCTGGTACTTCAAGTGGGAATCAGTCGACGCTAAAAGGAACAATGTCGGATATCGCAGATGTGAAAGATGAAATTATTTCTGCTCTGAGGCAGAATATCCAGACAATGCTCAGGTTTAATTTTTTTTGTTGTTGTTGTTTGTTTTGCTTTCTTCTTATGTGGAAATAATGGAAAACTATAATAAAAATACGTTTGACAAAAAAAAGAAGAATAAAGCTCATGTTTTGGAATGACCAAGTCAAAGTCCTGACCTTAATCCAATGGAAATGTTGTGGAAGGACCTGAAGTGAGCAGCTAATGTGAGGAAACCCTCCAACATCCCAGAGCTGAATGTTTACTTGCAGTTATTGCTGCACAGGGGGGTCACACCAGATACTAAAAGCAAAGGTTCACATACTTTTGCCACTCACTAATATGTACTATTGGATAAATAAATGACCAAGTATAATATTTTTGTCTCATTTGTGTAACTGGGTTCTCTTTATCTACTTTTAGGACTTGTGTTAAAATCTGATGATGTTTTAGGTCATATTTATGCAGAAATATGGACAATTCTAAAGGGTTCACAAACTTTCAAGCACCACTGTAAGTCTGTTTGTTTGCACTGTGATGGACCTGTATCATCTACCAGATGGTAACAGGTGAAACAGTTGAGTCCATAGCTTCATAACAGTATCATAAGAGCACCTTAAGCCATTGAGATCACTGTTCTGCTCCTTAACCTACCTTACTGTACGTCGGAGTTAATGACAAGGTTTTTTTTTTTTAATCAGTGCAGATACAGTGGTACTTTGGTTCTCATCATTAATTCATTCCAGCAGGTTTGTTAAGAACCGAAAATGATGAGTACCGAGCAAATTTGTCCTATAAGGAATAATGTATATTGGATTAATCCATTGCAGACACCTCAGATACTCTCCAAAGTTTTAAGTCTAGGCTAAAGACATACTTATTTACACAGGCTTTTGACTAGATTTAGACCAGGTTACATGGCTTGGGTCGCTGGGGCCGGAGTCTGGAGTCATGTCTGGCCTGCCTGCCTTGTCCGCTTGCCGGGAGTGTCGAGTGGGCGGTCTGGCTGAACTAGGCTTGGGTCCTCGTGATCTTGACTCATGCATCCTTGCCTTAGAATAAGGGCAGAGCTGGGGGTTCATAGTCAAAAGAGTCTTATGGTGATCAGAGACGTTGGGTTGCTGTCTTCTGCCGCTCGTGGGGTTGCCAATGTCTCATGTGATCCCTCTTGGCTGTGTTTCCTTCCAGTTCTCCTCTTTCTAGCTTTCTAGCTATGCTGCTATAGCTAATGCTGCCGGGGTCTCATGCTACACTTGGCATCAGTGATTGACATGGCATCAGTGATTGGTAATAAACACTGTGCTCTTAATCAATAACTAATTACATTTTCTGTTTTCTCTCCGAGCTGTGTTCCGGCAGTTCCAGCCCCACACATGATGTTCATCTGATGGAGCTCCACTCAAGCTGCTTCCGTCATCAGCTCCAGCCCCACCATACCCGGGCCACACCGGAGGGCAGTAACTCTCTCCCTCCTCTGGTCATCTCGGCCGAAGTGCTGCCAACGACTTTCCTGCTTAGACTCAGGATCCTGGAGTGACTCTGTGTATGGGACTACTTAATGCCAATGTGCATATTTTACAGTTTATTTGAACTACCACTCCAAGACTTATTAGTTTAGATAAAATAGTTTCATTCTTAGATTTATCATCTATGCCGCCCAAGGAGGTTGGGTCCCTTTTTGAGTCTTGGTCCTCCCAAGGTTCCTTCATAGAACTAGGGAGTTTTTCCTTGCCACTGTCGCCCTAGGCTCGCTCAATTTGGGATTGGACGTAGTTATTAGGAGATAATCTAAACTTGTAAAGTTGCTTTGAGACAATGCTCCATTGTAAAAAGCGCTATATAAATAAATCTGACTTGACTTGACCCAGACAATCCACACTCTGTAAGGCACTATATGCATTAATAGAGCTGTACTGTACAGGTGCTCCCTGATTTATGATGGGCATATGTTCCATCAAATCCATCACAAGTTAAATGTAAGATGAACTGATGAGTTTAATGAGTGTTTGGTCTATGAATATTGGTTTATACTGTATCATAGTGGAGCCTATAATAAGTAATGAGAAGTTAGTTTAAAACACTTGCATTAACCTAAAGTTGGCCAAAATCATTAACACAAAGCTTATTTTATAGTAAAGTGTTGAAAATGTTCATGTAATTTAGTGAGTAATGCATTGAAAGTGAAAAGTAAAACCTCCGAACTCTGAATGCTAGCATAGCTGCTAAGCTAACTGCAGCCTGTGGTCTGGAGAATTCAATTCCTGTTTGGCTTTTCTGTTTTTTTAGGATCCATGCAGACTTATTCGCATTAAGAATACAGTACTGTAAATGTAAAAACAATGAAAAACAGCAAAGAAATAGCAGAAAATAGAGGAAGATATTCTCTGAGGGCTCTTGTGAAACTGAATCACTGTGTACTGAACTGCGACTCGTGAATCGTGAATCCGGAAACGATTTTTGGCTCGAGTCGCACGGCTCGACTCATACAAGTTTAAGTAAGTACGCTGATTACTGAGCACATTTTTCTAGTCAAATTGGGCCAAGAACCAAATTCAACAGGTTCTGAAGTGGTCCAGACCCAAGGTACCACTGTATTCCCTTTTAGAGGAACAAAACTATACTGTAACCAGGAAATTACAACAGCCCAACAAGACATGAAAGATGTACAGAAGCACATGGTTAACAGTCTCTCAAAATATTCAGATCAGAAAATTAGCTCCAGACAGCCTCCGTGTTAAGCTGTTAAGCACTGGAATCTAACTGAGAAACCGACACATCCTGGAGAACACGGCCAGGCATAAAGTACTCTGGATAAGAAATCAGTCCACTGCAGGGCTGGCCGGAGCTGCTGATGAAGCACTTTGAGAAAATCCCATCCTCACTTCCCTCACATTGCATTTCACTGCACAGAATAAAAAATCCTTCTGTTCCTCTCCGTTGCTATCATGTTTATTGTTTTTCTTCCTGCATCGACTCCCAACAGAGTTTAGTAAGTTGGTTCAGTCAGTTCTTGGGTTACTGATACACCGCCTATCTAGGAGTCACTAGGAATAAGGGCTTCTGTTAAATGCCGGAAATATAAGTGTGAATCAAATCAGTAAAAGCATGATTAAGGACTAGTCACCTTGGAGACAGCACTGACGTAGTGAATCTGTGAGGAGTTGTCTTGCTTGTCCACCTGCTGGCTAATGTTGAGTAGGAGAGAGGCATACTCTTTATCGCTCTTCACACGGAGCGTCATGAAGCGCTTCACCGTCTCTAGTAGCTTCAGCTCACAGTCCTGCAGCTTGATCAGGCCTTCATGGGAGCTTCTTAAGTCCCGACCAAACCCCATCTCATAAGGTATGCAGGGATCTTCCACACACTAGGGGAGCTGTCCTCACGTCAATGCATTTCTTGTGCTGCATGGATAGTGGAGAGGTATGATGAGCAGATCATACAAGCAGAGAATTTAGCATCATTTCATTTACTCAGAAAGTTGGCATGGTTAATAGTTTTACAGGTCCTGGTAGACATCGTAACGAGACCATACACACAGGTGCTCGAAAGTTTGTGAAACCTTTGGAATTTTCTATAGTTCTGCATAAATATGACCTAAAACATCATCAGATTTTCACCCAAGTCCTAAAAGCAGATAAAGAGAACCCAGTTAAACAAATGAGACAAAAATATTATACTTGGTCTTTTATTTATTGAGGAAAATGATCCAGTATTACAGATTAGTGAGTGGCAAAAGTATGTGACCCTCTAGGATTAGCAGTTAATTTGAAGGTGAAATTAGAGTCAGGTGTTCCAATCAATGGGATGCCAATCAGGTGTGAGGGGGCACCCTGTTTTATTTAAAGAACAAGGGATCTGTCAAAGTCTGCTCTTCACCACATGTTTGTGGAAGTGTATCATGGCCCGAACAAAGGAGATTTCTGAGGAGCTCAGAGAAAAAGTTGTTGATGCTCACCAGGCTACAAAAAAGGTTACAAAACCATCTCCACCAATCCACAGTCAGACAGATTGTGTACAAATGGAGGAAATTCAAGACCATTGTTACCCTCCCCAGGAGTGGTCTACCAACAAAGATCACTCCAAGAGCAAGGCGTGTAATAGTTGGTGAGGTCACAAAGGATGGCAGGGTTGTAAGGAGAAAGCTAAAGATCATGTGGACAAGCCAGAAGGCTATTGGAAAAATGTTTTGTGGATGGATGAGACCAAAATAGAACTTTTTGGTTTAAATGAAAAGTGTTTCGAGAAAGGAAAACACTGCATTCCAGCATAAGAACCTTATCCCATCTGTGAAACATGCTGGTGGTAGTATCATGGTTTGGGCCTGTTTTACTGCATCTGGGCAGGACGGCTTGCCATCATTGATGGAACAATGAATTCTGAATTATATCAGAGAATTCTAATGGAAAATGTCAGGACATCTGTCCATGAACTGAATCTCAAGAGAAGGTGGGTCATGCAGCAAGACACCGACCCTAAGCACACAAACCGTTCTGCCAAAGAATGGTTAAAGAAGAATAAAGTTCATGTCCTGACCTTAATCCAACGGAAATGTTGTGGAAGGACCTGAAGCGAGCAGCTAATGTGAGGAAACCCACCAACATCCCAGAGCTGAAGCTGTTCTGTACAGAGGAATGGGCTAAAATTCCTCCAAGCCGGTGTGCAGGACTGATCAACAGCTACAGGAAACGTTTAGCTGCAGTTATTGCTGCACAGGGGGGTCACACCAGATACTGAAAGCAAAGGCTCACATACTTTGCCACTCACTAATATGTAAATATTGGATCATTTTCCTCAGTACATAAATGACCAAGTATAATATTTTTTGTCTCATTTGTGTAACGGGTTTCTTTGTCTACTTTTAGGACTTGTGTGAAAATCTGATGATGTTTTAGGTATATTAATGCAGAAATATAGAAAATTCGAAAGGGTTCACAAACTTTCACAAGCACAACTGTACAGCAGTCTTGCAAGCTACACTCACTGGGGAGAAAAAAAGCACCTAGATAAAAATGTTAGATTACTGCAAAACTCTGCATGCAGTTATGTTTTTAGCAGATTTATACCGTGGAGCGCAAAAAAGTATTTAGCCAGCCACTGATTGTGCAAGTTCTCTGACTTAGAAAAGATGAGAGAGGTCTGTAATTTTTCCATCATAGCTACACTATGAGAGACAAGATGAGAAAAAAAAATCTATGGAAATCAACATTGTAGGATTTTTATAGAATTGCATTCTAAATCATGGTGTAAAAATAAAGTATTTGGTCACACAACACAACAAGCAAGATTTTCTGGCTCTCACAGACCTGTAACTTCTTCTTTAAGAAGCTCTTCTGTCCTCCACTGTTCCTGTAATTAATGGCAACCTGTTTGACCTCATTATCTGTATAAAAGAACACCTGTCCACAGCCTCAAACAGTCAGACTAACTCCAAACTCAACCATGGCCAAGACCAAAGAGCTGGTTGAAGGACCACCAAGGAAGAAAGTTGTAGACCCTGCAGCAGGCTGGGGAAGAGTGAATCTACAATAGGCAAGCATGTGGTGTGAATAAATCAAACTGTGGGAGCAATTAAGAAAATGGAAGACATACAAGACTATTGAAAATCTCACTCGATCTGGGGCTCCACGCAAGATCTCATCCCGTGGGGTCAAAATGATCATGAGAACGGTGAGCAAAAATCCCAGAACTACACGGAGGAACCTGATGAATGACCTGCAGAGAGCTGGGACCAAAGTAACAAAGACTACCATCAGTAACACACTACGCCGAGAAGGACTCAGATCCTGCAGTGCCAGGCGTGTCCTCCTGCTTAAGCCAGTACATGTCCAGGCCCGTTCAAAGTTTGCCAGAGAGCATATGGATGATCCACAAGAGGACTGAGAGAATATCATGTGGTCAGATGAAACCAAAAGAGAAATTTTTGGTAAAAACTCAACTCGTTGTGTTTGGAGGAAGAAGAATGCTGAGTTGCATCCCAAGAACACCATACCTACTGTGAAGCATGGGGGTGGAAACATCCATATATTGCCCCAAAACATCACTGCTCTAGAGGAGATCTGCATGGAGGAATGGGCCAAAATACCAGTCTACAGTGTGTGCCACCAACCTGGTGAAGACGTTTGAACCTCTGTCATTGCCAACACAAAGTTATGTTACAAAGTACTGAGTTGAACTTTTTGTTATTGACCAAATACTTATTTTCCACCATAATTTACAATTAAGATTCTTAAAAAATCCTACAGTGTGATTTCCTGGGTTTTTGTTTCTCATTGTGTCTCTCATAGCTGAAGTGTAGCTATGATGAAAATTACAGACCTCTCTCATCTGTCTAAGCAGGAGAACTTGCACAATCAGTGGCTGACTAAATACTTTTTTGCCCCACTGTAAATGATTACAGGTTTTGTTCTGATTAGACACTGGGTTTTTGCCACAAGAGGGTGTAAAAGTACGTCCCTTGCTGCTCTGTAAAAAGGCTCTCAGGGCCTACTTATGGGTAGTGTACTTCTTGGTGAGAGATCGTTGACTCCTAGACATACCTAAGTAATCTCGGAAAGCCTTTTTATAGACGGCAGGGGAAGAACTTTTAAGCCCTCTTGTGGAAAGACCCAGTGTCTAATCAGACCACACCTGTAAACATTTTCATATCTGCCTGAGACAGAAGTACATGCCGAGTTTTGCAGCAAAGCTTTCTTGGTGTGTTACTGTTTGTCAAGAGTACATAACAACACAAATGCCTTCAAATAACACAGTTTTTACATGTCTGCCATTTATTTCTTGCTCAAGCTCTAAATCTAGTAGAATTATGCATGACATCATCCCAAGCTACAAAAGTCTGTATACTCTCTTTCAGTGGTACTCAAAGTCTTTCAAATAACAGTAGATCATTCTATCCAAAATATGCGAACAGACTGGCTGACAGCTCCGAGTGGTCCGTTCAGCATATCTGACCCGTCTCTGGCCTCAGTTAAACGACCTTAGCCTTTGAGAACGTCAGAACAACAGCTGTTAGCATGCACTATCTACACATACTCAATGTTCACAAACAAACAAATAACTGAACCACTTAGAGACCTATTTTCAAATTGAAAGCACATCTGGCTCCAGAATCACAGTCAACCACAACTCTATTTCAAAACTGATTACACAATTTCAAAACCAAATGTTTGGCAGGTTGCATTCAAGGCTGATCGCAATTTCCTAATTTATATGGATAGAGGTATAAGCACATCAATATATGTGCAGCAAAGTCTTCTAAGGACCCGCTACAACACAAGTCCCAGACTCTCAGGCAAAAGTGTCCCGTTTAGTTTGGATGATCAGCCATGAAAAGCTTTAGCATGAAACAAATACAAAAAGTCAGATTTATTTCTATAGTGCTTTTTACAATAGAGCATTGTCTCAAAGCAGCTTCACAATGTTAGATTATGTTCTAATATATACGGCCAATCCCAAATTGAGCAAACCTAGTGCGGCAGTGGTAAGGAAAACTCCATTCATTTTAATTTCACATCTATATTATTACTAATATAACATTTTCATTTTACCTGACAGTTTTTACATTTAAACACTAAAAACACTCTGGGGTTTGGTTTACTAAGCATGGCTGCAAAATGAAAATTCCTACAAGGTCAGAACAAAAGTATGAAGACTTCTAATCTTGAGCATTGCTTAAAACAGCAGGACTGGATTTCCTGTTAATTCAGAACATTGCAGAAAACTCACATGAAATAGAGCAAACACAGCTCAATAACAGACCTGTTGGTATCAACATACACTCACTGACAAAAAAAAAGAAAGCACCCAGGTAGAAATGTCGGACTGCTGCAAAACCCGGCATGTGTGGTCTGGTTCAGGTATGGTCTGATTAGACGCCAAGTCTTTTCCCACTGCTCTATAAAAAAGCTCCCAGATGCTACTTTGAGGTAGCGTACATCTTGGTAAGAGATTGCTGACTGGTAGACATGCCTCGATGATAGATTTGCCCACAGCTGGGCCTGTAGATCCTCCACAATCAGTTTGCTGAAGCTGGGGTCCCAGCTGGTCCATAAATGCTCGATTGATGATAAATCCGCGTTTTATATTTATTAGGAATAGCGTCGTAAGATCAATTTGGTGTAAGCCGAGGGCGGGGAGCGCCTGTGTATATGCAGTACATATGAATTATGTGAGGTCCAAGCTCCTAAGGTGCTGGAAGCCTTCTGTTTTCATTTAGATTGTTTAGGGTTCCAGACTCAACATTTTCCCTGTTGCAAAATATACAAAACTACTTTTACAAATTATCCCAAAGTTTTCAACCTTATTAACACCGGTGTAAGCGTACTTGGTGTGAACAACCAACATTATCAAAAGCCTACTGAGATTTGTAGCTGAGCTGAGGCTTCTTTACACCACCAATTCCCTAACATGTCAATAGATTTATAAGCATGACTCGATTACCTGACAGACCTGACCTCACTCAGTCGACCAGACTTCAGCAGGCACCTCTTTAATGTTCTTTCTAAGGGTGTTTGCACATGTTTTTGAAGCCCTATTTTTTTTGTACGTACAGTCGAACACTGAATGAACCATGTTCTAAAAAACAGTTTGGATAGTGAATATTCAGACACTCAGAGCTCCATTTCCATGTTCTGTAAGGAAAATTGCCTACCTTGTTCCAGCATATTAAAAACCCTACCTACTGCTAGTGATATTGGTGTGCACATGCATTTCCCATTTGGGTTATGGCCTAACAGATTGTTCTTGCTCGAAGTGTCCCCCTAAAAATTGAAAAAGGAACAAAATGTACTCTGCTTTCCCAAAGCATGTTTTTTCTACCAGTTTATGTTATAATTAACCACTGACTAAAATGATAGGAGGGAAATAAAGAGTGTAGGGAGGAGGCAAGATGGCATTCAGAACACCAATCAACTTCATCATTATCGGTACCCAAAGAAACTGGGCAAGTACAACTGCATGAACAATTCAGATGGGCCAAACCAGTCTAACCACATGGACTGCAACAATGTTTAGATAGGTAATTAATCCGCATTAATGCCTGAACTCCTAGTTTCCCACCAGAACACTGCTCACAGCATCAGACTCTCTGCCCTGGTTTTATAGCTGGAGCACTTTGAGTGCGTACATATTTGAATGATGTTCTGATTTGGATTGTTAAAAATGCATGGACATCTTGAAGGCAGCATATTATTCTCCCCATTATATTGAAAAAACATTCCATTTACACCAAACAGTTCCATGCAACTTATTAATCCAAACAGCTTTTCAAAACGTTCACTCCAATACATTTTGTACACAGAGGTTCCACAACAGCCCGCTGGAGTACCAACTTTCAAGAACAAAACAAAGTTATTCTTTAACAGGAGGACACAAACTGCCCCATAAACATAGTATACCTGTATGGGCTCTACTGCAACACTAACATTCTGAGATTCTGAGACCAAGTGCCCGTTATCTAGATATCTTAGGACAAACACAATGAATGTCAGATGTAAACAGCAATCCAGATCTTATTTTATTTGTATGTGATACTGCTAAGATGTTACACCAATGCTGAGTGCTGTTCAACCTTTCCTGTTTCTACGTGCTGTTTTTGTACTTTGACGAATATTAGAGTTAGACTAGACTGAGCACCACTGTGTAATATTGGGCCTAAGACCCAGCCAATCATGTCTGCATGTGACACCTGGGTAGAAGGCACCACCGGGACTCGTCTGAAGACTTTCCAAATGCATTATATATGTATGAATATATTTCGATTTTAATGGTCTTAATCATCAGGAACTTTTCTTCAGCAAATAAATAAAGTAAGGTAATAAAGCATAGCCTCTCCCTTTCATTCTTTCCATTTTGTTCCTTAAATGTTTAAGTCTTATGGGCAAACCTACTTACAGCTTCTAACAGGATGATGAGTCAGTGTTGTTCCACTAGTGGTAATGGCTTCAGTTGAAAAATGTTTCCAGTCAATGTGTTTAATGTGAGATCAAATATTCTCTATTGGGTTCACATCTGGACTCAAATGACCAGGCCAAAACATGAGCCTGATGGCCTTTTCTGGTGGTCTTGGCAATGTAAGCACGAGCAGTGCCTTAGTGAAACATACACGGTGAAGTCTTTAATTGTGGAAAGCAAACATTTCTGCAATATTATCATACACGTGAATCCCCTGTGCTAGGTGCTGAAACGTCTCACCACACCATGACATCTGTACGTCTAAGCCTAAGGGTAGTAGAGATGCTTTCACTGGTGTACTTCTCACCAGATCTTTGAAGCCACCTCTCTGGATCTTCTCCATGTAGCCCAAAATGTGATTCATCAGTCCACACTACTCCACTGAACCACTCAAACAAGCTTTCCATATTCTGCCAGAAACCTCATTCTGTCCTTGATGTTTTTCTTAGACAGCAAAGGGTTCCAAACCCACAACCTGCATTAGACATCCTTCTGGGTATTGTTCTTCTCAAGAGTTTTCTGAGGTCTTGAATTTTTGAAGGCTGTTTTTCCTGTCATTGAGAATTGTAAATTGCAGCAGGTGCCGACGTGAGTGCTTGTGCCCTACAATGGATTGGCATCCTGTCTAGAGTTGTTCCTGTCTTGAGCCCTGTGCCCTACGCACCGGTTCCCCTGCAAGCCTGTTCAGGATTAAGTGGTTATGAAACTGAATGAATGAGTATTGGGCAATGGACTGTAAAGGAATCAGTAAAATCAGGTAAATCTCTTTTCAGTTTACATATAGGAGTATATATGTCTTATGAATGAGTTATATTAACAACTGTTCAATTCCATGATATGAAATACTTAAATATTCAGTCATCATGAGCATTCTGTCATTAGCACAGCTCGTCACAAGTCATGGATCAACCAGTGTGTATGGCCACTATATTATAGTCAAAGTTAAGCTTTAAAGCAGAAATTAAGCATTTCAGGTCACAGAAATTAAACACAACTAATTATTATCTTTCAGCAACACTTCATAATAAATGTAACATATCCATAATACGGAGCAATCATTTACCTCAGTGACTCTCAATTTGACACATTAATAGGTTTCTACTTCCAACAAGTCATTTCACCAACCTTCTTCCCTGCTGTCCATAGTTTGTTTGTTTTTTTTTATTTAACGCCACCTCCTATATATGACTAGTCTTGATGTAACCTTGTGCATGTCGCTGACATGGCCATTCATTCTGGAGGCGACGGTAAATGAAAAAAAAAAACAAAAAAAAAAAAACTATGGACTTTAAGGACACACACACACACACACACACACACACACACACACACACACACACACACACACACACACACACACACACACAGGTCAAGGCCAATTTAGTGTAATCAATTAACATGTCTTTGGACTGTAGGAGGAAACCGGAGTACCCAGAGTAAACCCAAGCAGACACAGAGAATACATGCAGACTCCACACAGAAAGGACCCAGGCCGCTCCAACCTGGGACTGAACCCAGGACCTTCTTGCTGTGAGGCTAAAGTCCATAGAAAATTTTTTCTGCCATTGAGATCTTGGCTGGCTTGCACAGAACCTTGACCTCAACTCCATCAGACATGTTGAAAATGCACTGAAATGCCAAAAGTGAGCCAGGGCTTACTGTCTAACATCAGAAGACGACCTCGGATGTTAAAATACAGTGGTGCTTGAAAGTTTGTGAACCCTTTAGAATTTTTTTATACTTCTGCATAAATATGACCTTAAACATCAACAGATTTTCACACATCTCCTAAAGCAGATAAAGAGAACCCAGTTACACAAATGAGACAAAAATATTTTACTTGGTCATTTATTTATTGAGGAAAATGATCCAATATCACATATTAGTGAGTGGCAAAAGTATGTGACCCTCTAGGATTAGCAGTTAATTTGAAGGTGAAATTAGAGTCAGGTGTTTCAATCAATGGGATGACAATCAGGTGTGAGGGGGCACCCTGTTTTATTTAAAGAACAGGGATCTATCAAAGTCTGCTCTTCACAACACATGTTTGTGGAAGTGTATCATGGCACGAACAAAGGAGGAGGACTTCAGAAAAAAAGCTGTTGATGCTCATCAGGCTGGAAAAGGTTACAAAACCATCTCTAAAGAGTTTGGACTCCACTAATCCACAGTCCCACAGATTGTGTTCAAATGGAGGAAATACAAGACCATTGTTACCCTCCCCAGGAGTGGTCGACCACCAAAGATCACTCCAAGAGCAAGGCGTGTAATAGTTGGTGAGGTCACAAAGGACCCCAGGGTAACTTCTAAGCAACTGAAGGCCTCTCTCACATTGGCTAATGTTCATGTTCATGAGTCCACCATCAGAAGAACACTGAACAACAATGGTGTGCATGGCAGGGCTACAAGGAGAAAGCCACTGCTCTCCAAACAGAACATTGCTGCTGGTCTGCAGTTTGCTAAAGATCACGTGGACGAGCCAGAAGGCTACTGGAAGAATGTTTTGTGGATGGATGAGACCAATGTAGAACTTTTTCTTAAAAAGAAAAGCGTTATGTTTGGAGAAAAGAAAACACTGCATTCCAGCATAAGTACCTTATCCCATCTGTGAAACATGGTGGTGGTAGTATCATGGTTTGGGCCTGCTTTGCTGAAAGCAAAGGTTCACATACTTTTGCCACTCACTAATATGTAATATTGGATCATTTTCCTTAATAAATAAATGACCAAGTATAATATTTTTGTTGATGATGTTTTGTTTCATATTTATGCAGAAATATAGAACATTCTAAAACGTTCACAAACTTTCAAGCACCACTGTGTAGGGGAAAGGCCTAATGCTGGCTGTTGCAGGTGAAGGGCGAGCTCCATGCTAAGAATATCCATGCTTTGGATGTAAAATGTGCGTGTGTGTGTGTGTGTGTGTGTGTGTGTCTTTTATTTCATCTTTGGCTAGGTGGTACAACTTACATCATTTGGTTTATGATGATGATATGGGTAATTTCCCTAACCCAATCTAATATTGCATGAGAGCTAATCAGTAACTGAAGGACTATTGTATTTAGATATTAATTACATAAAATAACCCTCATCAGAAATTATGTAAAGTATAAATACCATACATTTGAGTTTACCTGAGAGGTTAGGTCCTCATTAAGCGGTCCTACTCGGCTTCCTGTTTCAACACTTCAGCACTGAGCTGTCAGTTTCTCTATAAAACATTCTCTGATTGAGCCACATTGTCTGACGGTCTTTGCTCTGTTTGACTGATATTGTCCAATGATAATGTTTTGCACGTGGGTGCTTGCTTATTAAAGGAACCTGGGAAAATTTACATGTTAACAGGGGTGGAAACCTGATTCACAAAGGGCCAGTGTGGCTGCAGGTTTTCCTTCCAAACAAGCAGCACTGGATTTGTATTTTCATGTTTCCTGTTAAAGCCCAAGAACAAATACCACATAAATAAATATCAAAGGATCCCTTTAGTTGTTGTACGTTTAAGGTGGTTATGCTGTAAGCATGCCGTTCTAATCCACTGAGATCTTAAATCACAGTTATGCTGGGAAATTAATCACAAAAACAAAAGGAAACTTTTTTGGTATATAATATACAGATGTTTAATGTACCTCAAGAAAAATAAATAAGAAAAGGATAATATGGGTCTTGGCAATGGAAATTGTTTTAACTCAAATGAAACCTACACAGCACTTTTCACTTTGGGTTAATTTAGTTAGTCACCGACACATATGTAAGTGTGTGACTATACAGTTCAGGGTCACATGACAGTGATATAATGGGACTTTTTAATTAAGTAGTGTAGTAGGGCAAGGTTCTGGTTGTTTAGATAGGGCCGCAGTATCTCTGGCACCACCAGTCCATTATCTAGGTCAGCATCCTCAGAGTCTGCATTCTTAAGGTCATGGAAAAGATCCACAGACTGAAAAATAAGGTCAACAGGTAAGTACTATGTCAAGATCTACTGCTGTCAGATAAGAACTAATATAAAATAATATATCAGTGCTGTTAACGACTCAATATTTAATTGTGTTATTCATGGTTTTGTTTTACGTGAATCACTATTATATTAAAAAGGACAATATAAACATCAACATAATGCATTTATTACTTTACAATAATTTAATAACTACTCTTTAACATATCTAACATTGTGTGCTGAAGCACATTTCATTTTGACTTCTCTGAGGGAAACAAAACACAGCGGTGACTAACAGAATGGCACAAAGTATTAATTTTATTAGAAACAGCGTGTCCTCTAGTCTAATGTGCCAGACGTCAAACCACGTACAACATAACCCTTTACTGTGTACATTTACTGGGTATTTCTTTGTATTTCCATAAAACAGAAATATGTTCTATATTTTACAGAATGGCTGTAAATGTTGTACAGTGGGGCAAAAAAGTATTTAGTCAGCCACTGACTGTGCAAATTCTCCTACTTAGAAAGATGAGAGAGGTCTGTAATTTTTACAGAATTTAATTGTAAATTATGGTGGAAAATAAGTATTTGGTCAATAACAAACGTTAAATTCAATACTTTGTAACATAACATTTGTTGGCAATGACAGAGGTCAAACGTTTCCTGTAA